>BDUI01003277.1:70072-84386 GCA_002335545.1 Apodemus speciosus | reverse complement strand
GATATACAACACCATAGAATTTTGTATGAAGTCTATGAACCCTCTCATTAGCTATGAGCCCTTCCCTCAACATTAGAAAGTCAGCTCAAAAGCAGATCTCCTATTGGTAAGTTCTGAGAGCTTTAAAAATTTACTTTAGATCAGTGTGGGAAGAGCAAGGTAGAGCAAGTATGATTAATCATAATAAAGTAATCATGACTGATATTTTCAGTTGTTTTGTTGTATATAATTGGAAACTTTCTGTAATGGTTTTGAAGTGTAAATCTATAAATGATAAATTAACAGAAATATTGATAGTATAGTGTATACTATACTATATAATATAAATAATACTTCATAATACTTATGAAGTAAAATTTGCTTCTGCATGGTTTTCTGCACGGCTCCAACCTCACCTCGGGCCAGACTGACTGGCTTATTTTTGTTTGCACCAATCACCTTTTCTCTGTGCCCTTACACTCTTTCTCTGCTCATGCTACTTCTGTCTTCACTACCTCTCTACCTCTCATCCTCTGTGTCATGTTGTTAATTAAAGGAACTAACTGTCCGCGTCTGTTGATGAACCCAAGAGGAGCTTAGCTCTTCACGAGTCCCAGCTGCACTACCACTGGGTACTGTGTGAACTCATTCCACGTAGTATTACAGTTCTGTTCTTCTTGCTTACCTCCTGCTCTCCTGACTAGAACCTAGGCACATGCCTTCCAGATCTTGCACAGAGAAGGAAGAGAGTCCTCCCTCCCACAGTGAGGGAGAAAGTGATCATATGAGGTCAAAATGATCTTGAAGGTGAGTGACCATTGAAATTAGACTAGAAAGTGCCAACACACACACACACACACACACACACACACACACACGTCAACAGCATGTGAGAGAGACTAAAACTTTAGAGTGCACTAACTTAGAAGTACACCAAACAAAATGAACTTTGGATCCCAAGGCCCTGTGGGAGGTCTGTGGATTCTCATGGGATGGTAGTCTTTGCTAAGCTTTGGTAACTTGCCCTCATTTGAAATGGCTCACTGGTGACACAGAGGATGCTATTTCATTTTAACTACCATCCTCTTGTGTGTGGACTCTTATTTTCACATAGCATTCTGCACATTAACGCCTGTGTGGGCTGGAGAGATGGCTCAGCAGTTAAAAGCACCGACTGCTCTTCCAAAGGTCCTGAATTCAAGTCCCAGTAACCACATGGTGGCTCATAGCCATCTGTAATGGGATCCAGTGCCCTCTTCTGGGGTGTTTGAAGACAGCTACAGTGTATACATATACATAAAATAAATAAACAATTCTTTTTTTAAAAAAAACCTGTTTATGTCAAGAAAGTATGGAATATCTCTGTAAACAAGACTTGTCTGCAAAGAGTGTTTCTTAGCAAGCTAAGCATCTCAAAAATGGTAGAAGCAAGATCCAGACAGACTTGAGTGAAGTCTTTATGCAGACTATTCCCAAGGGAATGGATTTTTATGCTAATTTTATGAATAAAATAAGGCTTGAATTTTATCTAAAAATAGAAAATACTGCATTTCTAACATTCATAGTTAACTCTTTTAAAAATGCCTTAAATATTGATTTGGAGTAAGAATTAAGAGTTTAAGGTTAGGGTTATATGGGACTGGAATGGTAGTGGAGAACCTCTCTGAGTGCTAGGTAAGAGCTACCGTGGGAAACAGTCTATTTCATCAGAGAGTGGTGACGTGTTACAGACTTCCTGTGCTCTCTCTCCTTCCAGCCTGCCTTTTGACTGACCAGTTCCTTTCCTCATATTCCACTGATTTCAAGCTCCGAGACCTGCAGCATTTGTTAAGACTCTCAGTAAAGGACATCCCATGGCCATCATAGCCATATGCCCTGTGTCTGACTGTGAATGAAAAAAGTCTGAAGCTTAGCCAGAATGTCACGGGCGGAGACTCACGGAGCGTCACACTGACTGCCATGCAGACTGGCTCACTATGCCAGGGACCAGCAATGCTTGAAACTGTTTCGTCCCTCCTAAAGTAAAGCTGCAGTGCACTAATAAGCAGGTGGTTGACTCCGTGGTCTGTCTGTGGCACATGTGAAATAAGCTGAAGGAAGCAAAGTATCTGGGTGTGGGTGAGAGCAGCTCTCCCAGGAGACTAAYCAGTTGGCCTCCTAAGCCTTCTGAGTTATTTTAGAATAGCCAGACTGTTTGGGTGAACTCTGATGGGCTTGAGGAAGCATATCCAACACCAAGGCCTTGCCATCCAGAAATCACAGGTTTGCTGAAGTTCCTACCAAATATTTAGCTTTTCTCAAAAAATAAACAACAAAAAACCAAAACAAAACAAACATGCAATTTGGGCCAAATATGGTTGCCCAGGCTTTTAATCCCAGCAGAGACAGGCAAACCTCTGAGTTCAAAGGCAGCCTGGTCTACCTAAAGAATTCTGGGTCAGCAGAGCATCAAAATAAGACCATGTTTCAAAAACAAGCTAACACCCACACACAACAAGCTCGCCATACTCATCAATTTAGGGTTGTTTGTTTGTTTGTTTGTTTGTTTGTTTGTTTTAAGATTTATTTTTCTTGGGAATGAAGCCACTCGCTCTCATGAGACAAGACTGCCTAAGAAACAGTAAACTGCTGACCATGCTGAAGCCAGATCACTGAGGACTGAGATTTGAAATTGGCATCTTGTCTCGGGAAAAAGCTCTTTAAAAATTGAATTTGTATCAAAAAGAAATGCAGAAGTGTATCTAATTTCCCCAGGTCTCCCCAGATAGGTTGTGTGAGCTCTTAGCTCTGGGAAGGTTCTTGTGTTAGCAGAGCACTTTAGCTCAGACAGTCAGAAGGGGCTTCTGTCTAAGCAAGGGGGTGCGTGTCTCTTTTTCCTGTTCATGCTGATTTATAGGAAACCCTTTCATAGAATGGTATTTTCCTGTAAAGTGAGCAGTCGCTCCCCCAGGGTGCTCTTTACATTACTGGATACATATTCTACAAGAATCAGGCAGGTATATTGTTGTCAGTGTATGATAAGCTCTTGGGGACTCAGACTCTTCCTAGCTGGTACCACACAATTTTGTTGTTGGTTAAAAGAGAACAATTATGACTACTGCCCCATTACTGTTTAAGGGCCCATTTGCATATGTGTTTGTTAACTAACTGAAAACTCACAGACACTTGAGGTTTTCTAGAGTTGCAGCAACCCTGAGACCCTTCTGTTAATTTTTTAGGTCATTTTGCATGATTTATCATCTCAAGAATAAGAGTTTATTCTCTTTTTGTGATTTTACTCCTAAAGTTTCCCCCAAATAACTAAATCTTAAACTCTTGTGGCCCCTGACAAAATATTTGAGCAATTTTAAGCAATTCATTAGTCTAAATTAGGCAAAATTACGTAAGCATAATTTAGTAGCCCCGTGCTTATCAAGAATGTCAGCACCCTTGCAGTAGACTGCCTGTGAGCCATGCCCCATAGTAACCATCACAGGAAGAGAAACRCTCCGTCRCCTGCTGTTCTAGCATCCCCTTAGTCTTCGCAACTCCAGGTTAGAATAGCTTCTCTTTATTTAGCAGCTACAGTTTCAAACTTCAGGTAGTTAGTGGCTGGGGTTACCAAACTCGCCACGCACAAGGTGRTGCCTGACGTGTATTAATGCAGGAGGGTGCCAGCAGCCTCTAATATAGTCAACAAGTATTTTGATGAAGACGGCTGCATTTCTTAAATGAAATATATTCTCAATGTGTAATTTAAATTGGTAACGTACTTTTAAGCAGTCATCAAATATGTATTATGTTGGAATAGCTTAAGCTGGACTGTAAACAGCAACCTTACCTCAAAGTTCATACTTTGGTACAAAGCAAAGTGTATTAAATTCTAGAAAATGATGACTGGCGTCCTCAACTAGAAGTCATGCTAGTGATGTATTAGTCTAAGTATCTGGCTTTGTTTCCTGGCAAAGTGTGGTAAGCTGTGCTAAGACTCAGAGGTGCTCCATGGCACTCTTCAGAGATGCTCCCTCACACTGTGGAAGACAAGCAGGGCTCTGTCAGCTAGGACTAGGGGAAATAGCTTGTTTAGAACTTCTGAAAATCAAACATGCAAACAAACCAACAAACTTAACCAATCTGTGAAAATCATTCCACCACTTACAAAAATATCCCTTATTTATATGGAGCTGTCTTTGCCACTTTGATTTGTCTTTAGATCCCAGCTTTTTAAGAATAAATTAATTCCTTCTATTATAAGCAGATAAGCAAGCATAGGATCTGAAGTGATTGTAGCAGGAGCTGAGAGTTGAGGAGGAAGTCGGCCTTCCCTGCAGTTTCTTTGTCCTCTCTGATACTGTGCCCTCCGATTGAATGATAAATTGACGTGTGCATGTGCGTGTGTCTGCCTGGTAATCTGAGGACTTTGTTGTGTCCCTCCAAATGCTTTATGGAGAAACAGTCAAGCAGTGCACTCAAATCAAGGGCACATCTGGGCACCATGAGTCTTCTCAGATGCTGCCGTCTCTCCACGTGCAGTCTGACAGTGCAGTTGAGGGTRTTATTTAGTTTGGTTTTTAATGACTTCTATTTTGTAGAATTTAATCAGAAGCCCACTCCCTCCCCAAGGTGTGGAAGTGGGAACGCAACTGCTGGTTTCCAGGAAAGAGCTTAATTGCCCTGTCAGCTGGCAGCCATGTCTTCTGCTATGCAGTCTTCTTTCCTAGTGCCTCCTACGTGAGATCCTTCTGAGGAAAGATGGCATCGAGGAAGGGGACCCATTCCAGCCAGTAGGCATCCAAGGCTGTGCACAGTGACTGTGAAAATCTGTGTAAAGAATTGTCTCAGAAAAAAAAAAAGAATAAGAACACAAAATTTACAAAAGTTATTTGCATATACATCTTTCTTAAAGAGTAGTGTTTTGTGGATGTGAATGTCACTTCAGTGGCCATTTTAACAGGGAAATAAATGCGAACCTTCTGTTTCTAAATTAAGACCGTGTCTTTAAATTTTTATTGTTCCAAGTTCTTGGTAGTATAGTACAGCACTTAATAACTGAAGAAAGTAGGATTGTAGCAACAGTTCCCAGCTAGCAGTATAAATTTTATGATATATAGAATTCATCTCATGTTTTTCAGTGTCTGAAGCTGTCCTCTTGCATAAGTTATTTCTAAGAATATTCATTAGGCTTTATTTTAAGAAACATAACATTTATAGAAAATTTTAGTAAAAATTATTCTTAACTTGATTTGAAACTTCATAGCAAGTACTAGCAAGTCCCACATATTTTAAGGGCCATAGAATCTAGCTGGTCCTTTGTTAATTTTTTCTGTACAGAAGAATAAACCCAGTGAAGGCTTTAGGATTGCAAGGAAGATGTTTTTAATACAAAAATATAGAAAAACAACTGTTAGGTACAGTTATTAGAGGTCAATATTTTACTTAATAAGCAAAATTAGGAAGCAGTGTATCTAAAATAGTAATAATGGACTATGTATGAAAGTCTGTCTGAAGGAAAGAAGTCTCCAGGGCCCTCCRGCTGCTCATCCTCAGGTGACACAGCTAGATGGGAAGGGAAGGGAGCTGCCCACTGCCCTCTGTGCGCTCAGCCTGTGTTAGCTGGGCAGTCGGAACACTGAAAGATGCCTATAACAATGGCTCAGGAAAAAGAAAACGATGGTCAAAAAATAGTAGTAGTAGTAGTAGAAGTAGTAGTAGTAGTAGTAGTAGTAGTAGTAGTAGTAGTAGTAGTAGTAGTAGTAGTAGTAGTGTAGAACCAGGCAGGAAGACTCCTAGGAGAAGGTTTTCTTTGCATTGGAAGTCAAGAAGAGAAGGCAATCAAGCAATGATATAACCAAGACTAATGACATGTTAATGGTCTCCACCAAAATTTTCTACAATAAGCAAATAATGCCGGAGGCATGGAAAGAAGGATGGCAAGTAACGTAGAAGACTGGAGATAGGGACTGGAAAGATGTCTCGGTGGCTAAGCACTGCCGCTGTGCAGTATGGCTTCAATCCTAAACTGTGAGAGGAGGAGACTAGAGGGTCCCCACCAGCCTAATTCTATATTGAAAAAGAAACCTTGTCTCGAGGAAATATGGCAGAAGTGATAGAAAGGACGCCATGTCCTCTGACAATGTTGCATACATATGCATGTAGACAGAYAGACAGACAGAAAACRAAAGTGCAGATGTCACTTAGGGAGAAGCTAGAAGTGCCTGAAACTTTCCTAAGTGAGTAGGTCGCGCCAGGGCTTTGCCAAGTAAGGCAGGCCTTGGAACTGAAGGGGGTTTGGCTTGTTTTGACCCCTGTGAGCTGCTCTATCCCCCCATTGGCAGAATTCATCTATACTTCAGGCGTCTCTCAGGCGGCAGTTCCTGTTCTCTCGTCACAGTAGCACTGTAGCTGGACATGAGCAAAAACTAGCCCAGTAGCCAGAAGCAGTATTAGAAGACGTACATGGGGATGTTTAAGGAGGGTGTCCTTAAACTAAAATCCTGACTATATAATTCTTTCCTCTCTGAAAGAGCTTTGCAGATATATTAGTATTTGTATTTAATTAACCAGAATTACATTTATGTTTTTAAAGACTGTCATAAAACAGAATTAATTCAGTGACCAAGGGGAAGAAATAATAATGTTGCATTTTTTTATATGTTTCACCGATCTTGTAGTATCTCATTTGATAATTTTCTTAGTAGGGAAGGTATTGATTTAAAATGATGGGAAAATCCTGTTTTTATTCCTTTATTGAATATTCATTTTTATTTTCAGGTCCTGCCATTGGCTGTTATATTAATTAAAAGTAACACCATACTCTTCAATGGGCAGATTGGCATCTCCTCCCAGCCTTGCTCATTTGGTTTTTGGTAATTTTGTAATCTTTGTAAGAGGATTGGTTTGTTGAGAATCAGAAAGCTCACATAGCTGTAAGTCACCAAATCACAAGGGTACAGAAATGAAAAAGACCCTTCTAGAACTGACAGTGCATTGTAGGCCCAAGCTGTGTGAGTTTGGGTTTTCTTAAGGTTTGGTTTTTCTGGAAAGTGTCCAGAGGTTTCCTTCAGAGAGAAGATTTATGGTTCATTCTGTGCTGTTTATGATCACTGTGCTGTTTATTTAGAATAAAAATAAATTTCTGTTCTCTCATACATAGAACTTTGAACTTACAGTTTCTGGAATTTGTTTAAATACTTTCTACCTTTTTGGTTAAATGTAACAACCAAAGTGGACAATAAGAAATAATTTTAGATTTAGAGCTAGAAGATGCTAAGAATCTTCTGGCCAAGCAGTCCTGAATCAATAGGTAGTATTATAAATTGAGCAAAAATGTATGGCTTATTGGAAACGGAACACTGTTGCTTGTGACATGGACAGATCTACTGCGGAGTGATAGACCACAGTTCTAGGAAAGGCGCACTTGGAGCCGACTTACAGGAAAGGCTTCCTGGCCGAGTTGGTAGGTTGTGGTTAAGGCTCCCCAAGGGACATGGTGGGAGCAGTATCCATTGGGGCCTGATGAACCTAGAGAATGCACTCCACGACGCAGCCTTTTAGCCTCTAAGTAGCCAGCCTTCTGTGAGTTCATTTCTCACGACTCCCAGGCAGTAGCTGCACAAGTATCGTATCACACAATTTATTATTTCTGTTGTATTTTCCTGTTCATACATGTGTGTAACTGCTATCACAGGGTATTATAATGTGCTGTCCTGGTTATGGAGCTATAGTTGGATGAATAATAGCAATGCATTCAGGTTTGCCATCACCCCAGACAGGAGTGTGTGTGCCTGTGTGAGTGCATGTGCCTATTTTCTTATGTACATGTGGCTGTGTGTGTGTGTGTGTGTGTGTGTGTGTGTGTGTATGGTTGTGTGAGGGGGCTGGATCATTTAACTCGGCATGTGTACATCCATCCGTGAACCTTGATTTCAAACTGTTTCCTTGCTGATAAGTGATACTAAACTTGTACCTACAGAATCCCAGATTTGAATTGACTAGAAAGGTGGGCTTATTTATATCAGAGCAGAATTTGATAGAGACACTGAATTCACACAACAGTGATTATAGGGGCCATCTTCATGCCTGCAGTTTATTTTTCTACCCTTTGGTGGAAGAGAGTTTAGCATTTTGTGATTGCTTCCCAGCTTTTGCAATAATGTACACTGAATACTGTAYACTGAGTTATCTCAAACCAGCACTAGAAATTGGTGGGTCAGAAATTAAACAGCCAAGCCCGTGACTAACTATGATTTGCATTCAGACATGCATATATTATACAAGTAAATTGTCAAAACAAAGCACCTAGTCCAGCATCTGTCTTTTTCAGATTCAGACTTTAGCTGAATAATCTTTCTAAAGCACCCAAGATGTTCTACAGTGTGTATCTAAAGCATAAGTTATTTAACTGAATGAATGGGGTGCTCCCAATCATAAGCAAAATAGACTCTGTTTCTGAAACAKTTCTTCCCACCGTGGCCCTAAACTAGGAAGGCGAGGTAACCTGTTGGCTGGCTCGTTTCTGGTCTGATGCTTCAGGTGCACAGCACACTTGGAAACTGTGCTGTAACACTTGGGTGGCTGCAGCTGTCATCTCATTTTTTTCTGGATTAAGTTTGGTCAAGAAAGAAACGGGTAATGAGGGAGTCACAGCAGGAGCGCCCCTAACAAATGAGGGACACATACTGACTGGCAGCCGCCAGCATGTCATCTCAGTGATAAATGTATTTTATGCACTATGGTCAAAGTCATTCACTGCTGTCCTTGGATTTACCGCCACCCAAAGTTGAAGTACAGTTCACATTCTAAACATTTCTAACCATCAGTGCAAGGAGCCTAACTTTTAAAATGTCAGCCATTTATCTTATTTGTGTAAGTAAAATATACATTTTTACTGCAACTTTATCCTTCCACTATTTACATTTGATGAGACATGAAGTAAATGATAAATACTGATGAGACACTGGTGAGGTGAATTTGTGCAAACTGACTAAAGGAGTCATAGACGCAAAACTTGAGCACAGCCAGGCTTCAGAAACTAACCATTCTGTGATTTTTGTTTTTTCAATGCTTAAAATTTGTGAAGAATTTTTATAAGCAGAATTCCAAAGCAAAGCCATTTCATGTTAAGACTAGTATGTGATTCACTTTGGCTTTTTGTTTTGCTGTTGTTATTGTTGTTGTTTTGATTTTATTTTGTTGGTGGTGATGATGGTGTGTGTGTGTGTGTGTGTGTGTGTGTGTGTGTGTGTGTGTGCTGAGAATGAAACCCACCACTCTATGCTTTCTAAGGACATGCTATACCCCTGAGCAGTACACCTGTGCCAAGACTTCTATGTTTGAAATAAGGTGTATATTAAAATATGAAAAATAACATTTTATGCTTTTCCCCTATATCCTTAAAAAGCATTCTTACTTTTTAGTATGTTTGCTAACACTCTGATATTTACTCTATAAGTACTCAGTGAGAAGATCAAGTTGTTTATGGTTTATTTAAAAATGACTGGATTCTGGGGTGTGGGGAGATGGGTTACTTGCTGTGCAAGTGTGAGGATCTGCGTTCAGCTCCGTGGCCTGTGAGGTGCACTCTTGAAACCCCAGGGACGACAGGGAGGGAGGCAGAGACGGGAGCTTGTTGGCTGACCAGTGTCCTCAGCCTGTACGTTCCAGTGCGGCGAGACGGCATGTCTCAAAAGAAAGGAGAACAGAGAAGGCACCCAGTGTCACCTCAAATCTATACAAAGACAGACAGACAAACAGACAGACAGACAGACAGACAGACAAGCAAACACATGCATGCACACACACACACACACACACACACGCACACACACACACACACACGCACACAAAATACATAAATAAGCCATGTTAGTCATGTTCTTTTAATCTCCAACAGCAAAAATTTTAAGACTCAATGTAGCATTGAGTGAGTACGACATTAATGATTGGTGCCTAAATCATGTGGCGAGCATGATGGCTGATATAACACAGCGTCTTCTGTGGGTTTTAAGGGCATTATTTTCATTGGGTTTAAGAGAAGTTCTCTCTGCATGGGTTCACCACACATGCTCAGCAACAGTCGCAAGCCCTTCCTCCTGTCTTCAGTGTGCTTAGCTCAACTACAAATCCTAGCCCTTCTGGAGGCTCCGTAGACACCACCTTCCTGAGGGTAGACTTACACCCTCTGTGGCATGCTCTTTCTGTCCTGCTGTACCTCTGTGTGCTTCAGTATGCTCATGTCCTTGTTGTCTCCGCCTCTGTCTCTCTGTCTCTGTCTCTCTCACACACACACAAACACACATACACACACATACACACACACACACACACAATTTATAGCCAGAAAATTACCAAGGTTTCCTATCTACCCTTACAGTAATCCCATAATTTAATACCTACCCAGAGTTTATTAGGAGGAGGTAAAAGAGCCTCCTTGGTTTTAGCTTGGAAGTTGGGGCAAAGCAAATGTCTAGCAGAGTAGGACAGTTAATCTTACTCTTTTCTGTACGTGCCATAAGTCCCCACCACACATAAATAACACATCTAGATATTCCTTGTGTATCCAGAAATGTTAAGAGTTTCTGGTTCCTGCAGCAGATACTTAGGTTCCTGTTGTCTGAGAAAATGTTTCCTTCATTGAAACTGTTTACAGTAGTGCTTAGCAAAGTGAACTGGRCTGTAAATCCTCAGCTACTAAGGATCCTATGGCTTCTAGAGCTGACCTGGAAATCATAGTACTGTCTACACCACTGCTTCGATGGATAACTCTGCAGAGCTCCAAACAAACTTAGGAATTCTTATTCTATCAAAACACTAACATAGTACATAGAGAAACTTCCCCAGTGTATGATAATAAATAAATGATCATGTTGTGTGTATAAGGACTCTGGGTGTCAGTTTATATTCAGAAATGTAAACAAAATAAATATAAGAAGAGCTTATTTTAGCATAAAGTTAAGCTAGTATATCCCTGTATTTAACAGGCTATATTTTCTTTTGAAAGAATTGTCCCCTTTAAATACTATACATCCTTTAATATWTCACAAAAGTGACTAATGTCCTAATTTTTGTCAACTTGACACACACCTAGGCTTACCTGGGGAAAGGGAAGCTCATTTGACAAATTGCCTCTATCACACTGGCCTGTGGACATGTCTATCTTGATTGTTGATTGATATGGGGTGCCCAGCTCAGTGTGGGCAGTGTCATCTCTGGGCCCCCAGGCCGGCCAGGAGCAGCATCCCTCCGTGCTGCCTGCTGCAGTTTCTAGCCCCAGGTTCTGACCTTGAGTTCCTGTCTTGCTTTCTTTCATGATTCACCTGAAAGCCATTAAACCCTTTCTTTTCCAAATTGCTTTTCCTCATTGTGGAAACCAAACCAGAACAAGGAGTCTCTATCCCAAGTCATAAAAGCAACTATCCTGTATTAAATGATGTCTCTTTATTGCTCCTGCTGTAAGGCGCAGCATGGTTTCGGGGAAGCACACATGTCTCATCTAGTATTAAACTTACTATTTTAACATTTAAAGTCACCTGACAACTCTGATTTTTGGAACAAATGCATTTTTTAAAAATTGGCACAGAGAACTTCAAAATTGCTCATTCTAGAAAAAAAAAAGCCTGATAAATTTTGTGATTGATTTTATAGACACATTAACACAAAGTCAGAAATGATTAGTAAGTAGGTAAAAATATTTGCTGTACCAGCTTGGATCCTTGATAGGTCCCTGGAACTCATGCTAAAGCTTAGAAGGAGAGTCCAGCCTGGTGACACACATCGTTAATCCCAGGGCTTGAGAGGGAGAGTCAGGCAGAGCTTTGTGAGTTTGAGGCCAGCCTGGCCTACATAGCAGGCTCCAGGATGGCCTGAGCTATATAGGGAGAACTTGTTTCTAAAAAGCAATCAAAAGCAGGTAGAAGGAAAGAGCCAACTCCACAAACATGTCCTCTGACCTTCACACATGCTCCATGCACCCCCCAACATGCATGTCAAATACAGACACAGCAATGTTAATAAATGCCAACTCATAGCTCCCTAAAGGGAAGGGATTTCAAGATTTTTTACAAGTACTTCTAAAAAAAGTAGATGGGCTAGAAGTTGTGTGTGTGTGTGTGTGTGTGTGTGTGTGTGTGTGTGTGTGTGTGTGTTTCCATAGCCAGGTGTACTGACAAATGCCTATAATTGAAATACTCAGGAGGCTGAAGCAAAAAGATTCCGAGTTCAGCACCAACCCACAGGAACCCCAGTCTAAAGGGAGTCCAGATTTCTAGCTGTCTTACGGACATGTGGGGATACACAGGGTCTGCTGTCAGGCAGCAGCGGTCAATGAAGCATCCCTGTCCCGGACTCCGCTGCGGGAGTTTAAACCTCTGAACACAGAGCTGCCTTGGCTTCTTCACTGGGCGGGATGGAGGAAGACTGGGCTGGCGTGCAGACACCTCAGCCAAGGAGCATGCTGGTCCTTCCACGTTAGGCAGTAGCCCTCCTCTGCAGTCCTCAGTGCCCATGGCTTTTCATGGATCCATTTAGTTGTGTGTCTTCTATAGGCAAAGAAAGGAAGCAGWTCTTAAGAAAGAATGATGATAAAATTTATAGCCTGCCTCTTTCTCGATAGACACACAAAATGTCAGACAAAGGAAAAGAATGTAAAGGTAAGCTCTCCGGCCTTGAAGGGAGCCAGCCTTTCTTGCTGGCTCAGTTCCTTCCCACAATCTCAGCACATAAGCCCCTTGATGAGGTTACAATGATTTCAAACAGACTTGAGGATTGAAAACTGGCTGGTTTTTTTTTTTTTAATCTCTTTATCTTCTTTTCAGAAGGAGGCTGAGGTGATGTTTTTTGATTATATATTATGCCAAGTCTGGAATGAGGAACAACCTGTATAGTATCTTTCTAACAGGATGCACTAGAACTAGTCAGTGAACTGAATTATTTTCTATCACTGATTAAAACAAATAGACATTTAAGGAGAAGACAAGTATATTTGGTATCATTTGAACATCTTAATGGGAATAGACTTAAGATAAATACAATAAAGTGAGCTACCATAAGTTTTATTATAAGATAGAAGCCAAGCAAATAGACTCTAGTCTTTTAAAAAACATTATAGCCCTTTTGTCCATTTGCAGTTACTAACAGTGATTTATATGTCATTTGGGGATAAACTAACTGACATTGATGAATTAAATAGTGTTTCAATATCTACATACTGATAATCCTCATGACATAAGCAATATAGCCTTTTGATTTTTTTTCTGTAGGGAATAATATTCCACTGGCTTAGAAATGGTGATCCCACTGTAAATGTTTATGCTTTCACCTTTGTAGTGAGGCACTACCAGTAACTTTAGGTTTTAGTTTTGCTCCTCATTAGGCAATATGATTACATTAAAGAYATGAAGTTTYAAGCATACATGCCTCCCACATGCCCTGTRTTTAAGAACATTAAGTACACCTTCTTCTATAGCTAATCTCAGTAATAGGATGTTTAATTCACTTTCCATTGAAGTAAATTTTTTTGAGAAATCTATAGGGAATGGTGATTAAATATACAGTATATTACTAGAAGAAATTGCAGCAGAGTATCCAGTGTATCTTGTATTGATTCTAGCTTATGATTCCATGAATTGATGAAACTTAGAGTAGAGCACAATTGGTCATTGTGATCATTAGTAAAAGAATCTGCACATTAAAGTGAAGAACCAAATATGTATGCATATATGCAAAGAGAGTCAAGTTCATTTCAACTTGCTATTATCTTCCATAATTTCTAATGGTATGACTTTTTGTTTTTAGAATTACACAGGAAAATCTTTAGTTTGTTATATATTTACTATTGTGAAATGTAATAACCATGGATAACTGATAAAGTTCAAGATTAAGATAGAATTAGAAATATAAATCTGCCTGTAAAAATAGGTTTTGTTGCTRAAAAATTAAARGATGTCCTTTTGGCAAYTTCCAAGGTCCCAGGAGAGCCTGCACAGGAAGGCTGGAGCCAGCTCCATGCGGTGTCYTTAAGTCCACTGGAGCCGTGTGACTGGCCACAGTCAGACGATGCACTGTTTGATGGCATCATGGTCTAAGCCATGTGAGCAGCCACAGTGAGATGATGTTCTGTTTAATGGACTTAAGTAAATGCCTACCTTAGTGACTTGCTGAGACCATCATTTGTCTCCTCGAACAGACAGATGACTCAAAATATCGGCTGAAATTTTCTTTAGTTGGTTGTTTGGAAGAAAAGAACAGGGAATATTTTTTCCTTGGATATAATTCCATCTTAACTTTTGAACTCATCTGAAATGGCTGTGTTTAAATGAGCCTTTTCCCTGCCAGGCAAGGAAGGCTGTCTGTCTGTTTC
>BDUI01003277.1:15961-26867 GCA_002335545.1 Apodemus speciosus | reverse complement strand
AAGTGTGCCTTTGTCCAAAGGTGCCACTCTGTAGAGTCTAGTCTTTAACCTCTCCAACTTGAGCCATGTTTACTAAATAAAACTGCTGTGCAGAATCCAGGTCTCCAGGGAGTAAGGCAAGGTGGAAGATCAAAGGTCAAGAAGCAGGGTCAAAGGGCTAAGACCCTGGGGGAAACAGGAGATTAAACATCCCCTTTTCAAATCGGGAGCTTTGGATAATTAATTGTTCCCCAAACACGAAAGCGCTTACACTGCCTGTCCTGGGCAGCTGCTATTCCGTTCTTGCTCCCCATGCTCCCTGCAGATGCTTCCCCTAATGCCAAGGTGCAATCTAGTGCCGGGGAAGGGGCTTTGTCGGTGGCTATCCCCATTCTATTGTCCTCTTACCCTTTCAATGGATGTTTATCGCCCACACAAAGAGTGGACAGTGGAGTTACTAACCTGCAAGTGTGAAGTTGGTGGGAGGTGGGATTATTTCATACTGGGGTCATTTGGGAACCATGGCTACTTGCAACACTGTATGTCACTCATCATTCTGGCCACCTGGGCTACCGAGTTTGGCTCATTCCCACTTTCAGTCCTGGAAACAGCTAAGGTGACCAATGAGACTGTAGTGGCTAATCTCCTGTGGCATACCTGTGGGGAAGCTAGTGATTTGTTTCTTGAAGTCTTTAAAACTGCTCTTCAGCCCTGCAGCACCTTTGACTGACAYGGTAACCAGGAGCTTGAAACAGTTCAGCTACAGGAATCTTAACTGGTTGCACAACTACATATTTCCCATCAGTGAGATCCTGTTTTACACTTGTCGAGACTAGCTTTTCAGACAGTGCAGCTGGGTTTCTGATCCTGGGTTTCTGCAAAGGGAGAGAGACCCCAAACAGGGAAACTCTCATCTGGAGGTTCAGGTTGCTAAGTTCTAGGAGCAGCCAGCTGGGGCAGACACCTCTTGGAAGGTGTTGGGGCTGAAGCCTGTTCTGGAAATGTCTTGAGAGATCTCCTCCGGTCACTCTTTGGTCAAGTGTGGAGAGTGTGGGATCAGCATCAGGTGTTATAAGAGGCAGTGTGTGTGTGTGTGTGTGTGTGTGTGTGTGTGTGTGTGTGTGTGTGTACTTGAAAAAGCCTTCCAAGTGCTCCAGAAAAGAAACATAAAGGACTCTTAGCCTCCCTTTCTTCTTCCTGAAAGAGTCGATGATGAGCCTCCGTTTTTTGTGTCTGTGATAGCCCTGCTGTGAAGTACACTTAAGAAATCACGGTTTCTGAAATTCTATAAATCATTATTCTAGCCTGCTCCCTACTCCTTCAAAATCATTTATGTGGTGAAATATTTAGCACTACGCATGTCAGTCTGTGTTCACATGCTGTTGGAGATTGTGCAGAAGTCTTCAGGTGGCGGGTAGGTTAGAGGTTTCCCTCCTGCTCCCACCTCCCCTTTGCCCTTTTGTGTTTGTACAGGTGTTTCAATCTGAACTGTTGTCATAGCAGCCTTATGATCTCCTGATCCCCATTTAGCTGAAAGAGGCTGAGCTGTGTAGTGGGGATGGCTCAGGCTCTCTTTGTGGCACCAGAAAAGGCCAGTGTCAAAGCAAGTGTGCGTGCATATACAGGACAGGGGGAGGCCAGGACAGATGATTACAGGGACAGGTCTGGCCCTTGAGCAGATCAGTCGGAGATGATTTTGGAGGAAACAGCAGAAGTCTTTAGCTCCTGTCATCTGGTTTGTACTATGGCCATTCTCAGACTAGAGTCTAGTCAGGATAGTAAAGGRCAAGTACATTTACATCCTATGAATTTGGGASTGTGCAAAGAAGATTGAAAGAATTCACATTTCTATGGAATCGATGTTTTGACAATGATGTTTGGTCTTGCTYCCTCAGGGCCTGGCGAAGGCTAGAAGTCTGGCTTTYTTTAGCCATTTCCACCATCTATTTCTCCTATCCACAGTGTATACTCTAAGACACGAAAGGACTGACTGAGCAGCAGCAGCCAAGATCTCCAAAAGGCAGGGACTGATTGATTTGCACTGGCTGATCGGTTTAATGTCCCTTCTCCCCAAACACCCATCTCGACGGCAGAGGTGCTACATTTTCCTCCGAGGGCCCCGCTGCTAGCCGCTGACATCCAACACCTGGAGGGTGCTTGCAAAGGTTACAGGTACAACAAGCAAAATGAAAACCCATAGTTTTTAAACCTTTATGAATTGAGAATGTAAACCGGGAAAAAGRATCTGGAGCTACTAATGGAGAATCAGTCTGCCCAGCCCATCCATCCGCTAACCGAGGTCATTCATATTACATTTGCTTCTGAAAGCAGATCCCTCATCTTGGTCTCTCTCCCACCCCCATCACAGCCAGGAAAACAGAGGCAGGCAAAAGAAAAAGACCTGAGAGGCCTACAGCTCTGCATGTCCTGAGGCTTTAGGAAGATRCTAGCCRGGAACAAGAGTAGTGGCTTTGCTTCCAACGAGTCAGTCCGTTGCCTCTGGTCAAGTGGTTATCAATATGCAAATCAGAGAGACTCCATCGGGACTGGATCCAGTGTGGAAATATAAAAGTGCCTGCCACAAAAGAAAAGCACTTCCCAGCCACACATGTCCATCAGRCCCAGCAGCGGTGGCTGTKGAATGAGAAGCACTGTTGAGCCCAGGAGGCGCCTCTGCAGMTCACCWGCTGTATGAACCCAGTCCACCGCTTTCTCATGCCACGTGTTATCTCTACTGCTGTGCCCGGGAGCATCGTGCTCCAGAGAGRCCCTTTKGGGCAGTTCTATTTAAGGTTTCAACCCTTAAATGACTCACTTTTTGTCTGCTTTATTGCCTTTGTAACAGTCCGTCACAGTTTCATCAGCGGTGCTGTGAGCAAAGACCTCCAACTTTTTAAAGAGCAACTTAGAGGAGAAGGGTTCCCGGTGGCCCACAAGCCCAGGTTATAGACCATCACAGCAAGGAAGTCAAGGGCGCAGGAACTTGATAGCATATCTGCAGTCCAGAGCAGACAGAGATGGATGCGCRYGCTCCCTAYTTAGGTCAAWTYCTCTWCTCTTCCRYGCCCAGGACCCAGATCCAAGGAATGATATCATAAAGGATAATTCCCCAACAACCACTCCAATTATTACAGGACACGCCTAGGGGCTAGCCCTATTTAGATAGTCTCACTTTGAAAACCTCTTCCATGGTGATTCTGGATYRTATCAAATGAATGGCTTAAACCAAATCAACCATCAGAAATGGTCACATCCAAACAGGCCATGTCCCTTGTTTATCAGTTGGCATGACTTAACCCTCTTCTCCAGGATGGGAGCAAGATCATTTCCAGTTTTGTTTGCTGTTTTGCACTCAAGAATCTAGAATCACATGCAGCAGAAGCAAGTTGATAATAGTGTGTGTTGATTGACTAGATGAACNCTGGTGCCTTTAGCAGCCAGAAGAGGCACCTAATGCCCTGGAACTGAGTTTACAGACTGTTGTGAGTTGTCAAGCCGGTGCTGGTTCTCTTCAAGAGCATCAAGTTCTCTTAACTGTCGATTCATCCCTCCAGCCCCTATTACCAATGTTTTACAAATATTTTTACGATTGTTTATTCATGGAAGAAAGTAGGAAATCAGTCATTCATTTTCTTAGTACTGATTGGCTGACACAAGTATGGCCCCACCTGTCACCAGAGAAAATATGGCTCAGTGTAATAGATGGGAAGAGTCTCTGGGGGCACTGAGACACAAACCTGAATCTTTCACAGAAGGGAAAACAAAATAGATAATGGAGGTCAATAGAAGGAGGGAACTGGGTAAAAGAAGGGATGGGGAGGCGTGGGGAATGGGGGATGTTTTATGTAGGGAGAGCAGGGGAGAGAGAAGGAAGATCAGTGGTAGGGGGGTCAATCTCTAGGATGTGCCAGAGACCTGGGATAGGGAGAGGCCCCGGAGGGTCTCTGGGGGCGACTCTAGCTGAGCCTCCTAGCAGTAGGGAGTATTAATCCTGAAGTGGTCACTCCCAGTGGAGAGATAAGGACAGCAACCCACCCACAAAACCTTTGACCCAAAATATGTTCTGTCTGCAAGATATGCAAGGACAAAAACAGAGCAGAGATGGAGGGAACAGTTAATCAATCACTACTCTACATTGAGACCWATGCTATGGGCAAGAACTTATCCCTGACACTATTAATGGTRCTTTGCTACACTTGCAGGCAGGAACCTAGCATAACTGTCCTCTGAGAGGCTCCACCCAGCAGCCAATGGAAAGAGATGCAGAGACTCACACCCAAGCATTAGATGGAACTTGGGGAGTCTTACAGAGGAGTTGGGAGAAGTATTGAGAGACCAGAAGAGGACAGGGATTCTACAAGAAGACCAACAGAGTCAACTAACCTGGACCCTTGGGGGCTCCCAGAGAGTAAATCACCAACCAAGGAGCCAGCATAAACTGGACTTAGGCTCCCTACACATATGTAGCAGACGAGCAGCTTGGTCTTCATGCAGGTTCCCCATCAACTGGAGGAGGGGCTGTCCCTGAGCCTGTTGCCTACCTGCCTGTGGATCCTGTGCCCCTAAATGGACTGCCCTGTCTGGCCTCAATGGAAGAGGATGCACCTAGTCCTATAGTGACTTGAGGCAGAACCAGAGGGGGYTGGGCAATGAGGAGCAGGAGGAGCTAGTGAGGGTTGACACCAAGAAGGTGGTTTCCCCTTTTTAAAAGAGAAAGGGAAGGTAGAATGGGGGAAAACTTGTGTGAGGGAGTACTGGGAGAAGAGGAAGGGCTGATACTAGAAACCGAATGAAAGAATGAATGAGTGAGTGAGTGAGTGAGTGAATGAGTGAATGGAAGAACAAACAAACAAATAAGTAAAAGAAACTGAACGGTGAGCTGGAGAGATGGATCACTGTATGCTCTTCCAGAGGACTCAGGTTCAATTTGCAGCACCCACATGGAAGCTCACAATTATCAGTAACTCCAGTTCCAGGGGAATCCAACAGCCTTACACAGACATACACTCAGGCAGAACATCAATGTACACACAATTAAAAATAAATGAAGAAGAAATGAGAATAAGGGAAGGAATAAGATGGAGAAAGGAAAGAAGGCGGGAGAAGCGGTAGTAGGAAGGGAGAGGAGGAAGAGGAGAAAGAGGAGGAGGAGGAAGAGGAATCATCATCATCATCATCTCAGATCACCWTTGCCTGGAGGCCACACCTTGTTCCAGGTCCTTGTGTCCAGTATCCCTAACACCTCCAGTATCTTCAGTGTCCTCAGCCTACCTTTAGCATCTGTGAGTCCTGGGCATCCTTGTATCCATCATCCTTGGACCAACCAGAGACTCTTGCCAGATACCAGCACCTTCCTACTGGGCTTCCAGTCTTTAGAATTGAGAGGAAACAAACTTTGTTCTATAAAAGTTTTCCAGTCTCCAGTGTGGTTATAGGAACACAAGCAGGCCATGACGTATCATCCCTATATGTATGTTGCTTCTCTCACAGTGCATATACTGCTGATAATACTTATTGAAACTGAAAGCCTCCAGACACTCAGTTTGTCTGTACCCACATGGCTGTCTGTAGACAATGACCATGTTCTCAGGCTTGATCCAGAGTCAAAAAACAAGAGGCGGACTTGTCATTGTAGTAGATACTGATGTAGCAGCTGGTCTTGGACTTTGGCCAAACATGGAATCACGTTGGAGTGCAGCAATGACCCAGTTCTTCACCTTTTCCTGCAGCCATACCCTTGCCAMGTCTGAGCTTCCTCAACTGCACTACAGGCATCGTGACCTGTCCCTGTCCTAACACTAGTCTYAGTCCTGTTATTTTCTTTGGCCAAGGAGATGTCTGCAGATGCAAAGAAAGCTATCTGGGCCATGGTTGTGTCTGGGTAGTTTAAAGTCAGCGTTCAACCAGCTGACCCTGACCTGAGAGCTCCTTCACTGATTCTAGACATTACTGTGTAAGCAAGANTTTCCAGTTTTGTTTGCTGTTTTGCACTCAAGAATCTAGAATCACATGCAGCAGAAGCAAGTTGATAATAGTGTGTGTTGATTGACTAGATGAACRAGTGGGCATCCTGGGGGCGGCAGGCTCTTTCTCATTTGATCTCCAGCACTGTGGCTTCGCTCAGGAGAGAAGCCAGCTGTCCTTCTTGTCCCTCCTTACTGATGATCTTGCCAGGATTTTCCTGGTGGCTGTTTTCGCTCATGGTCAGCTTTGTTGTGTCACGTGTTCCGGTGTGACAAAGACTCCCTGTTGTGTTCACATCTTTGTCTTCCCTCTTCTAGACATGAGAACATTAATTCAGAAAAAAATGTCTCTGCTCCCCGAAGCCCCATTTCTAAAATTCCTTCCCAGGGAAAGATATAAACAACACCTACCCCTCCTCCTAAGATCCCAATGACAAACCAAGGTGTGGTTCTATGAAGGTCACCCCAGGGGGCCAATAAGTTTATTGAATGGGCTTCCTTACAGCCCATAGGTGAGGGATAACTCATGGAGTATGGATGTTCCTCCTAAAGGGCCGGCACCAGAAAGTGTTTACTAGCAAGGACGATGGCTTTCCTATAACTGCATAGATGGAGTCCCCTTACCCTTAGTCTTCCATGGTATATATGCCCTAACTCCTCTTTGTTTGTTGTGTGTTTGTGTGTGTGTGTGTGTGTGTGGTATGCCTGGGTGCATGTGATATATATATTTATATTTTTATTTTTATATATATACACACACACATATATATGTGTTTGTATGATGTATGTTTGTATGTATATGTAATGTGCACATGTGTATATATAGTATGTATGGTGTGCACGTGCGTCTTGTATTGTGTGCATGTATATGTTGTATGTATTGTATGTGTATTATGTGGTGTGTATATTTGTGTTGCATGTTGTATGTGTAATGGTATGCATGTGTATGGTGTGCTTGTAATTCTGTATGATGGTATGTGTATGATATGTATGGTGTGTATGTAGTGATGTGCATGTTGTTTGCATGCATACATGTGTATATATGGTGTTGGAGGGCATGTGTATATATGTGTGTGTATGTGATATATGTGAAAAGGTGCATACACACAGAGGCTAGAAGAGCACATTGAATGYCTGCCTCTGTTGTTCTTCATCTTCTTTTGTAATATTTCTGTGATAGGTTTTCAYTATGCATCCCTAGCTGGCTTGGAACTCAAAGAGATCCACCTACCTCTGGCTCCCAAGTTGTGGGATTGATGATGTGGGCCACCACACCTTCCACCTTGTGTTTTGAGAGATGGTCTTTTACTAAGCCTRAAGTTCASCAGTTCTGCTGTGCTGGCTGCCCATTGAACTCCAAGATCTGCCTACGCTGACCCCCGRACGCTGTTAGGTCTGCCCAGCTTTCACATGGGCACTATGGATGTGAACTTGGGCCCTCTTGTTTTCACAGTAAGTGGTCTGACCCATAAGTCACCTCTCCAGGCCGCCTACAAAGCATTCTCAAGGTTCACCTATGTATCTGTATTACATCAATATATCCATATTACATTGATGTATCAATATTACATCAATGTATCAGTATTATATCAATGTATCAGTATTACATTGATGTACCAATATTACATCAATGTATTAGTATTATATCAATGTATCAGTATTACATTTCTTTTGATAAATAATATTTTGTTATAAGCATATTAGACAATTTAAGACTTCTTTAAAAAGTCCATTGTGTAACAGAGAAAAGGATTCCAGCAGCTAAGAGAAGACRCCGACAGGCATTTAAAGYGTATCTAGAAGGCTTCTAGCTGTAATCTGGCTCAAATGAATCACAGTCTCATGGATGGAGGTAAAGACACATTTGGATTGATCCTGTTGATAACATGGGGCTAGGTTTGTGTAATAAATGAAAGAGGCTTTATTTTAGTACCATTTAAAAACATTTATTTCTTTTTCTTTTTCTGTGTGTGAGTTTGCCTGCACGTATGTGTGAGCATGACGTAGGTGCCTGGTGCCTTTAGCAGCCAGAAGAGGCACCTAATGCCCTGGAACTGAGTTTACAGACTGTTGTGAGTTGTCAAGCCGGTGCTGGTTCTCTTCAAGAGCATCAAGTTCTCTTAACTGTCGATTCATCCCTCCAGCCCCTATTACCAATGTTTTACAAATATTTTTACGATTGTTTATTCATGGAAGAAAGTAGGAAATCAGTCATTCATTTTCTTAGTACTGATTGGCTGACACAAGTATGGCCCCACCTGTCACCAGAGAAAATATGGCTCAGTGTAATAGATGGGAAGAGTCTCTGGGGGCACTGAGACACAAACCTGAATCTTTCACAGAAGGGAAAACAAAATAGATAATGGAGGTCAATAGAAGGAGGGAACTGGGTAAAAGAAGGGATGGGGAGGCGTGGGGAATGGGGGATGTTTTATGTAGGGAGAGCAGGGGAGAGAGAAGGAAGATCAGTGGTAGGGGGGTCAATCTCTAGGATGTGCCAGAGACCTGGGATAGGGAGAGGCCCCGGAGGGTCTCTGGGGGCGACTCTAGCTGAGCCTCCTAGCAGTAGGGAGTATTAATCCTGAAGTGGTCACTCCCAGTGGAGAGATAAGGACAGCAACCCACCCACAAAACCTTTGACCCAAAATATGTTCTGTCTGCAAGATATGCAAGGACAAAAACAGAGCAGAGATGGAGGGAACAGTTAATCAATCACTACTCTACATTGAGACCWATGCTATGGGCAAGAACTTATCCCTGACACTATTAATGGTRCTTTGCTACACTTGCAGGCAGGAACCTAGCATAACTGTCCTCTGAGAGGCTCCACCCAGCAGCCAATGGAAAGAGATGCAGAGACTCACACCCAAGCATTAGATGGAACTTGGGGAGTCTTACAGAGGAGTTGGGAGAAGTATTGAGAGACCAGAAGAGGACAGGGATTCTACAAGAAGACCAACAGAGTCAACTAACCTGGACCCTTGGGGGCTCCCAGAGAGTAAATCACCAACCAAGGAGCCAGCATAAACTGGACTTAGGCTCCCTACACATATGTAGCAGACGAGCAGCTTGGTCTTCATGCAGGTTCCCCATCAACTGGAGGAGGGGCTGTCCCTGAGCCTGTTGCCTACCTGCCTGTGGATCCTGTGCCCCTAAATGGACTGCCCTGTCTGGCCTCAATGGAAGAGGATGCACCTAGTCCTATAGTGACTTGAGGCAGAACCAGAGGGGGNCTGAATACTGAATGTCAGTGGGGGATTTTGTGATTGGCCATTACTGGCATATGGGGATGACAGATAGCTGGTATGGGGTCATTGTGAAACCATTCTTAATAGCTAATTCTTTCTGGGATGTTTAATGTCCACATTCTTGCTTCAAACCATCCCTGGGCTTCTAATTTTCTCGAACTTCATCTAAACTTCTACCTTTTAGTTTGTTACCTCCATATGCTCCCCTCTCTTGGTTCATTTGTGGTTCATTATGCTAATTTTCTCCCTCAATTTTTCATTACTTCATTATACAGCATGAACACCAGAGCAAGAAAATGAACAAAGAGAAGTAGCAGAATTTCAGCAAATTGACTGCTCCACTGGAAGATTGAGATATGGGATGAATGAACGCACTCGAAAATGGAAAACATCGATTGCTTTACATTTCCATCCATTCCGCGTTCATCAGAGAATGCTCACAAATTGCAGCAGGACAATCATTAACCTGTCTTAACTACCCTAGAAGAACTGCTCGGTGACTGCTTTCATTAAAGAATATTAATATGAGCTGCACCAGGGAATGCAGAAAACCCAAGAACAAAGGAGGAAGAGGATGGCTCACTGTCAGTCATAGCCAGCTGGGAGCCTGGCGTGATTTTCATGACAAAACTGTGAATGCCCAATATTTCTACTTCAATGCAGAATATTGTCAAGAGGTGAGGTCTGACATGACATCAACTATCTCTAAGTGGATTTCTGTCTTGTGTCCTGAGAAGGAAGACAGCACAACAGGAGGACCACAAAAAGGAAAGGCAGGGAAAGACATAGTCATCCTAGGACTGTCCAGAATGGGGAATGAGAACCTGTCTGAGGTTTTGATTTGAAGAGGGGCATTGGCCTTTATGAGATGGGACAGCCTTTCTCGAACCTCTATAATACTCYATGCTCAAGCTCAGCCGTGGGAAGCAGAAACGAAGACACTTGAGAACCTAACCCCACATACTCAGGATCGGGACTCTGAAACCTGTTAACCTTTGTGCCAGGTACATGTGTAGAACTGTGGCCTTGATTGTCTCCTTGATCCACCCAASAGAGCAGGGAAACATGGGGAAAGAAAGAGAAGAATGAATGAGGTATGAGAGGAGAATGTGAATCAGGGAGTAGTAACCACTTTTGTTCTGGAATCAGATCTAGGCTCCCTGGAGTAAAAGGATCAGGGGAAGGTTTCACCCTCTACTGTGTCCTGAGACATACTGAACTRTGTAGTGCCTKCCCCTAACATGCTCATACTTTGAGCTGTTTCCTGAACTTACTAAAAGWACTTATTAAAAGAATGTTYTCATGTGAAAGTGTGAAGAGGAAACTGTTGTCTATTGCCTGTTTTAAAGCCTTCCTGTACTCATTTTCATCTGTCCAATTMCAGAGTTYGGAACACTGAGATAYCACTCTCCCTGGGCTACCTGGTTGTTGAGTGAGCTGTCGTTCTCAGAAGTAGAATCYCTTGGTATTGGGAGAAGGAGACTGTCATATAACGAGTTATAGGAAAGACATGGGAGTCAGTGCAAAGGACACAGGTACGATGGGAAAGGCTGACCCAAGCTTGTCTTGGTGAACACTTAAATGTACAAGCATRTTTCTTGTGAAGACTAAAGGCTAACTGAGGACACTATTTGAGTTTGGCCAAGCAGAACTGAGCCAAATGATTGTCCATGTCCCAGGGAACTCCTTAATATTAACTCTATAATAAGGATGCCA
>BDUI01003276.1:0-26330 GCA_002335545.1 Apodemus speciosus | reverse complement strand
TCTGTAGACCAGGCTGGCCTCGAACTCAGAAATCCGCCTGCCTCTGCCTCCCAAGTGCTGGGATTACAGGCGTGCGCCACCACGCCCGGCTCTGCCTTGGCCTTCTGAGTGCTGGCGTTATAGGCACACCCAGCCCAAGCAGTGCTTCTGAGAGCTTTGTCGCGAAGAAGGGTACTAGTGCTGTCCCATGGGAGACACAGGAGAACGCCACTCAGCAGAGGTCAGATAACAGTCCTCTATTGTCAGCCGAATAGTAGGGTGTTTATAGACCCCAAAACAAAATTACATGTGCGGGGTGGGGCATTCCAAAGTTTCAGTTTCATGTATTAAAACTGTTTGTTTTCTGTTGTAAAACATTGGACCTCCAAAGCTGCAGGTGCCGCTGAACGAAGATGCTCTGCTCAGTCTACTTAGTGCGGCCTGGGGGGGCGGGGGCGGGGGTGGGTGGGCGAAGCATGGGATGGAGTCAGCTAGAACCAGGACAACATGGGGAAGAGCCAAAGCACTGACTCATCATACAAGGCCGTACTGGGCCCGGGAGTACATACATTTAACAGGTTGTCTGTTGTTTCACGTTTAATAATTGGGTTAATAAGGCCCAATCGTTAGACCGAGGAGAAGGTCATGAGCACCCGTGGGCCTCTGAGTAAGGTGGTCAGCTAGTGGACCAGGGATTGTCGGCCTCTGTCTCAGCAGTTAATAGAAGTGGGCCTTTTACACAGCTGGAGGGCTCTTTTTATTTTGGATTTTACATTATCTTCAAGAACCAACTGTTATTTGGATGCATAGATGAACGTAACTCATTAAAGAAATCCTGTTATTCCGAGATGCAGCAGAGTTTCTGGAATCCTTTGTGTCAGTACAGTCCTGGGGGAGGCTGGAGCTAGCCCTGTAGGAAGCGTTACGGCTGATTTACCACGAGTCCACAGGGAGGACAGCCATCCTGACGCCTGCTCCGCTGTCCGCTGTTGAATTCTTTCCGCTCATGCCTGTTGCCTTCCAGGTTTGCAACAGGAACGAGGCTGAAGAGCTGGCCACCCATCTTCTGGAAAGTGACCCAGAGAGGCTGATCTGGGTGGACCCTTAGAGGCCAGGTCTCTTGCTCTTCGGGCAGTGTTGCTTTCTTTACTTGGCTGTGGTGGGCCCACAGGATTACATCCGCAGCTTAGTGTGTAAGTGAGTGTCACCCTGACTCACGCTGTGGCGAGCCTCAGCCTTGGGTTACCTAAAACTGTCTTGGGGACTCCTTACACAATCAGGTATTGACTTCCTGGCCCTGGAATTACTTTCGCTAGGAGAAAAGGAGAATTGAGAGCCAGGGTAAAGGTCATGGCCAGTTGAACTAGCATAGAGACACCATGCCATCCAGGCAGCAGGCATATGTACAAGGCTCTCTGTTCACAGCATCCTCATGTCGTTCGGTACACAGTGAGTGCAGAGGAAATGCTGTGTGCCTCTGTGGTGAGACATTGAAGGTGTGGGTGCAGGCCACTGCGATCCTCCACTGGGCGAGACTCCATCACTGCCTGTGAGACGTCTGGGAGTAATTCATCCTGCTGACAGATAAGGAGGTGCTCCCAGCCCGGCCCTACATGGGCAGAGATAGGCACAGCAGGCTCTTTATCCTGGAAGGGCTAGCGTGCGGTTTATTCCGAGGGAGGCAGTGTCCTGTCCAAGGGAAACCATGCTACTTGAGCCTGGGGCGGACTAGCCTGAGGGTACATTGTAAGTTTAACCCATAACCACTGTCTAATAGACCTGATTTTGAATACTACATAAACAAACTTCAGATTTGCTTTTAAGGTTGTTTTGAGTTGCCGCTTTAAGCCTAACTTCAACAGTCTATGTAAGACATGCCTAATTACCTTTATTTCTCAACAGTTTACAAGAAATTAATAAATCTCACAAGATTAGGGTTTTATAAGCTAGGATAATTTATCCCTATTAAGATTTTGAACCTTGGAACTGGAGAGATGGCTCAGCAGTTAAGAGCACTGACTACTCTTCCATGGGTCCTGACTACTCTTCCATGGGTCCTGAGTTCAAACCCCAGCAGCCACATGGCAGCTCACAGCTGTCTGTATATCTCTAGCCCCAGGGAGTTAACCTTACACAGGGACCCACACTTACACACAGACAATACAAGCGGGCAAGACACCAATGCACATAAAAGTAAAATAAATAAATTAAAAGAGTTTTCAATTCAATAATTGTAATTTTAAAGGTTCAAAATATTTTTTAAAAAGATGTATTTATTTTATGTGAGTACACTCTAGTTCTTTTCAGACATACCAGAAGAGGGCATCAGATCCTATTACAGACGGTTGTGAGTCACCATGTAGTTGCTGGGAATTGAACCTGGATCCTCTGGAAGATACTCTTAACCATTGAGCCATCTTTCCACCCCCAAACTAAACTTTAAAATATAAACACAATCTATTGAAAACTTCAATAGATTCAATAGGTTTGAGGAACTCACTTTCCTGAATCTCGTGAAGTGTACTTTTACAAAATCTAATTTTATAAAATCCATTTATAAAAAGACACGTAGAACAAAGCTGTGTTCATTTGATTCTGACCGAGGCCTTGTTAGGACTCAGCATCTCCAGGCTCACCTGTCACACAGTGAGAAAAGACATAGTGACTAGATATGCGACTTTCACTCAGTTAGCATGAGTTACAACCTTAGCAACAGTAACAAACAGAAATGAGTATATCATCTTAAAATCTCATCCTCCAGAGCCCCCGGGAATATAGATTCAGACTTTCTGGGACTTGGCTACAAGCTTTTATGGTTTTGTTTTTATTTTTACTTATATAATTCATCCTACCTAAAATAATTTAACCCATATTTTTTAATAGAAAATAGATTTGTACAGTCTATTCTGTTTACAGTTACTCCCCCAGGTCTCCCCACCTCTCCGCATCCAAATCTACACCCTTTCTTGTCTCAAAAACAAATGGGCAACTGAAAAAGAGGAAAGAAACGAATACTAAAATTAGATTTAAAAAAAAAACAAAACAACAAAAAACAAAAAAAACAAGCAAAGCTGAGTAGAGCAGAAACAAGGAAACGAGGCGAAAAGCCAAAGGAAAAGCATAAGAAACATATAAAGACACAAACACAATAGTCCCATAAAGTCAAAATCAGAAACCACAGCGTATGAACAAAACACCTGTAAGAACATTACACTGAGTTAGTTTTGTGTTGGCCATCCACTGCTGGGCCTTGTTCTAAAATCTGGTTTTTATGCCTAATGAGAGTATGTTGGAGAAAACTACTCTTTTTCTTTGCAAATGGCAGTAGCTTCTGGGTTAGGGGTGGGGGCTGTGCTTAGACTTGGGCCTGCCGCCTCGTCTCCGTGAGGCCCTCTGGGCATCTGTCCTGTTGTGTTGAGAAGGCATTGTTTACAGGGTGTCTTCCTTCCCCAGAGTTCCCTGAGCCCTGGAGGAGAGATTTGATGGAGACATCCCATGTAGGACTGAGTGTTGTACCGTCTCTCACACCCTGTGTGTCTGTGAGTCTCAGTGTTTGTTCCCTTTTGCTGCAGGAAGAAGCTTTTCTGATGATAGTTGATAAAGACACTGATCTACGAGTATAGCAGAATACCATTAGGAATTATTTATTGTTATGTTGCCTTTACCCGGAATGAATAATAGCTTTCCCATAGCTGCATAGGTAGACACACACCCCTTAACCTCCACCCTGGTTCTTAGCCTGTATACCCTAGTTTCTACAGAACATCTTGAGACCTCATACTTAAAGCCTATTTGCATACAATTGGCTGGGCCTCAAGGGACTAGCTACTCAAGTTAGGGGCCAGACCTTGTCTCTCTTCCTGCTTTCCTGAAGGAATATTAACATTTGACAGGCCCAGCTGTGGTTGCTTCAAGTACAGTCTATAAACACCCTACTAAATGGCATTATTGGGCTGGCAGTAGAGGACTGTTGTCTGATCTCTGTAGAGTGGCATTCTCCTGTGTTGGTTCTGCCTCAGAGATACTGGGCAGCAGCATCGTAGTGAAAGGACGTGGGGTAATGTAACAAATGGTACCGCCTGTGGGCACACTAATAATCCGTCAGGCCTTGTAAGGCTCTGGGTAAAGCTTACAGAAAACGTAAAGTCGTGGTGATGATGTAGCATGTAGAGTTATTATATGAAGTATTATATGAAGCATTAAATTTAGGTTTACAGCATCTTAACAGAATTTAGCTGACTTTGGTATTGGCATTATTATTGAGATTTCAGACATAGGGTCCCTTTTATCCTCTTCATATGTGAGCTTCCTAGTTGTTTTTATTATATCATCTTTATACCATAAGATAAATCATAGCAGCCTCTTTTGGAAATAGTTCACCTCAACTGTCCTCAAGTGCACAGTGCCTTCTTTCTCGGTTGTTCTGTTCCTCCCCCTGTCACAGTCGGGCCTGCCTGACAGAGCGCAGGCTTTGGAGGAAACTTTGAGACCCTCATGCTTGGGTCTGAGGTGGTTTTTGTTTTGTTTTGTTTTGTTTTGTTTTTGTTTTGTTTTTACTTTGTAAACAAAGGCAAGAATATCCAGGCTTGTTGGGACAGAAGCAAAGGCAGATGACAAGCACAGGAGGCAGTGATCCCAATTACAAAAAATGTCTTAGTCAGAAGAGGCAGGCTTGGAATTCAGTAAGAACCAGAATGGCTTCTGTGTCTAGTCCCCACCCAAGCAGTGCAGGTAACGGACACTTCAACAAACCATTTGGCCACTCTGAGGCGGCACCTCAACGGAGCAGCTGGCAAGGCTCCGGGGATGACTGGGGTCTCGGCACAGTGCGGATCCCCTCTGCCTGCACACACTGCGGCTCCTCTGCTGGCTCATGCAGCCAGACAGAAGTATTAAAACTGCCTCCTAGGATGGTGGTTCTCAACCTATGGGTCAGGACCCCTTCCAGGGTGGCATTTCAGATATCCTTCATATGAGATGTTTACTTTATAATTCATAAAAGCAAATTTAAGTTACAATGTAAAAACAAAGTAATCTAGTTGGGTTTGGGGGTTTACTACAACATGAGGAACTGTACCAAAGGCTCACAGCATTAGGAAAGTTGAGAACCACTGTCCTCAGAGGACCAGAAGGATTTAGTTTTGTGTTAGGAAACACAGCAGTCTTTCCAGGACTCTGGGTCCAGTGTGAGACTCATAGGACCCTGGGATAACTCAGGGGTCTTGAATGTTACAATCCACTGAGCAAGGAAGGCCCAGAGCCAGCCTGAGCCAGCCCATTGTGGACGGAAATCTCTCTGGGACCTTCAAATCTTGTTTCTACTCAAAACAGAGAATCCCACCCAATGAAGGTCAGATTGGGAGTCTTCTATTTGCTGGGGGTGCAGTGCAGGCTCATGCCAGGAAGGGCTTTCAACTCAAGGAAAGGGTAGGTAGAGTTTATAAAGACAAACAACATTTTCATCCCAGCAGCAGAAGCAGGCCACTGTCCAAAGTGTCGGTTCAGTTGATTGAGACAGTTTGTATTATGTTGTGAGACAGTAAACTCGCAGACACTGCAGGATTGGCAGGATGAGAACGTGTTCTCCAACGGGATGTGCGTAGCAGCGGCTGGGGACTGGTGGATGAAACATGAGATGGATTAGCTAGAACTAGGACAAAATGGAGGGACTTTGGGCAGTTGAGTGGGTGGTAAAATGGTATCAAGAGGAAGGTTCTGGGGTTTGCTGATTAAGAATTAACTTCAGGACCTAGCACATTTATGCTCTGCAAGCAGAAAGCCACACCTTCTTTCTGAGTGGTTTTGGTTTTAATCAAGAGAGGGGTAGGGGCTGCTTGACCTCATTTCTGTGCGCTTACAGTGAGGCAGCAAGTCATGACAGGAAGGTTTAGTGGAGGAAATGGTTGAATTGGTTGGCCATGAAGCAAAGGAACAGGGCAGGGTTGGGAACAAAATACAGTTTTTAGTAGCATATCCTCCACACGGACTAGTCGGACCATAGTTGTAGCGGCCTCAAAACGCATGCGTCCCTGAGGGTGAGCAAGCTGCCTGGCAGCAGGGAGGTGCCAGGAGGCCTTCATTCTCAAAACAAGACCTTCCCGGGGAGTTTGTCCTTCGGAACCTGCTGTGGGTCGGACTTGGGCAATTCCTGAGATGCTGGCACAGCATTTTTATGTTGGCCTTAAGCAATGTTTTTGCCTGGAGTTTATTAAAAGATTTTGACATAGTCCTAAATATCAGATTAATTGAGAAAGTAGCTTAGAAAAAAACATTGTATATTCTACCCAGGTATGGGATTGGGGTTCTAAAGAGAGTGTCAGGCTTAAGTGACGTACTATAACTTTAACGTATTAGGAGCTAGAGTTATGTCAAGAGGCTGCTGAGTCCCTGAATGATGGTGCGTTGGTTTCTGGTATGCTGCTGTGCCTCAGATAGGGCAACAGCTGAGGGAAACCCTTCATCCGGGGACTTAAACCAGGTTTGGTTTGGTTCTTAGCTGGCTGGTTCGTTAGTTGGTTTGTTGGTTGATCCGTTGGTTAGTAGGTTGGTTGGTAGGCTGGTTGGTTGGTTGGTTGGTTGGTTGGTTGGTTGGTTGGTTGGTTGGTTGGTTGGTTGGAGATAGGATCTCACTATGTGGCTCTGCTATCCTAGAACTCACTAAAATCTTCCTGCCTCTGCCTCCCAAGTGCTGGGATTAAAGGTGCACACCACCACCCCTTCAAAAATCTATTTTCACTAACACCTTTGCTGCTGATGTGGCGGGCACAGGCCCTGCCTATCCAGAGGAAAATCTCAACCCATCTGACCTGAGAGAGAAGAAGCTTCAGTTTGGAGTCTGGAGGCCCATTCAGTGCTAGGCTGAGCATCTGACCACATAGACACGATGGCTGTGGCTGATCCGAACTGTAACCCAGGTTAATATAGCGAAGCCCCTCAGCCATGAAACTCCTGAACAGTGTGTTAGTGATTTCTGGACCTAAGGCAGGGAGCCAGTATGGTGGAGCAAGCCCTTAATCCCGCAGTCAAGACGCAAGGACAGGAAGACCTCCAGCCAAGCTAAACAGTGAGGCCTGTTTTGTTTTGTGTTGTTTTTTTTTTTAATTTTATATACATACTACGTGTGTGTGTGTGTATGTGTGTGTGTGTGTGTGTGTGTGTTTACAGAATAGACAGAATGAATGAATAAGTGTACGAAAACCCAAACACCAAAAAACGGTTTTAAGAAGAATCTAATGAGGAAGTAAATGAAAAGGAAAACAATATGAAGGTGAATCTCATTGACTATACACCATGGCACCTGTGCCTAAAAGGAAAACAGTGACGCAAGAAAAAATACAAAGTAAGACTCCAACTGCCGGGCTGGAGAGCTGGCTCCGTGGTTAAGAGTACCGACTGCTCTTCCAGAGGTCCTGAGTTCAATTCCCAGCAGCCGCATAGTGGCTCACAAGTGGCTCATAGTGGCCATCTGTAATGAGATCCTAGGCCCTCTTCTGGTGTGTCTGAAGACAGCTCTAGTGTATTCATATACATAAAATAAATAAATCTTTTTTAAAAAAAGATTACAACTGCTTTTAGATGTATGGATGGGAGAAATTATTCTTCCAAAGAGATCYAGTCGGGTGGTTCACTGCCTATAATCCCAACTACTCTTTTAAAAAGAAGAAATAAATAAATAAATTAGTCTTTTAATAGTTTGCAGGTATAAATGGCTTTGTCCTGATGATATTCTTGAAACTGTGGAGAATCAAAGGGTTTTATTCTAGTGACTCACTTCTTAAGTTCTTTCTGTCTGGGCAGAGTACACTGCCCATCCAGCAGTGTTTCAGAGACTGTTGTCAGCCTTTGTTGGAAGAATTGAAAAGGAGAGAATATTTGGTCACTGCGCAAAGAGGAGATAGAGAGTTGGGATCTTGTAGTCTTTTCCTTCTGACAGCAGAGGGGCTAGAGGTGTAAGGAGGCCAATGCAGGGCAGCACTGGTATTTGTCTCTGTCTGCATTTATCTGTGTATATAGACAGAAGAGTTGGGAAACCAGACTTGACGTCTTACGGCTTTGCTGAGTGACATGAAGCGAAGATAAGGAGATCTAAGACGGTTTGCGGTTATTAGGGATGGTGGTATAGGATGTGACTGTTAGAAGTGAGCTGCGGGCTGCAGAGATGGCTCGGTGGTTAAGAGCACTGCTCTTCCAGAGGCCCTGAGTTCAAATCCCAGCAACTGTGTGCTGATTCAACCATCTGTAATGGGATCTGATGCCCTCAGCTGGAGTGTCTGAAGACAGCACTCATATAAAGTAAATAAATCTTTTTTTTTTTTTTAAGAAAATAACACCTTATGATTTGTACACCCAAGCTATATGATCCATTCTAGTTCAGGTCAGTGTTACCTTTCTCACTCCAAAGGCATTTTATCTGCACACAGTGTCCAGTGAATGGCAGGAAGCAGTTTGCAGCTCCTGCCTCGGTTAGAATAGTGACACACTGTCAGGCCCACAAGAAACCTCCGTTAGCCCCCGACCGACCGTCTTCTGACCTGTTCTTCCTTCCGAAGTGCTCATTAGTGTGTGTGCTCCCTCCCCAGCAGCAGTCCCTCCTCTGGCTGCCAACACCGTGTCTCCATCTCTTGCTTTGCTGGCGAGCAACCTGTCCATGCCTCCAAGTGACCTCCCCCCAGGTGCCTCCCCGAGGAAAAAGCCTCGGAAGCAGCAACACGTGATCTCGACAGAGGAGGGGGACATGATGGAGACGAACAGCACTGATGACGAGAAGTCCACTGCCAAAAGCCTCCTGGTAAAGGCTGAGAAACGCAAGTCTCCTCCCAAAGAGTATATCGGTAAGAGCAGTAAGACCCCATCAGCCGGTTGTCTCCTGGCTTCCCCTAAGTCAGAAGCCAGTCCCATTTGTCTCACCTGCATCTCTCTTACTGCAGTTGAACTTACGTAAGCTCTCCGTTTCTCTTCTGACCAGATGAGGAAGGTGTGAGGTACGTCCCAGTGCGACCGAGACCTCCCATCACTTTGCTTCGTCACTATCGGAACCCCTGGAAAGCTGCTTATCACCACTTTCAGAGGTACAGTGACGTCCGGGTTAAAGGTTAGTGTCCTCAGAAACATCTAGTACTCGTCATGTAATGGTATAACATGTAAGCTATGTTGTAATCACAGTAAAAAAGTATCAGAATCACAGTTCTCTGATTTCCTACAAAAATAGGCAAAACCCAGTATAACAATCGAACATCATTCTTTGCCCCCAGAAAGCTGCGTGTTTATTGAAATCCTGGTGCAGCCTTAGTTTTAATAAATTCTATGTGCTGACAGCTCCCCACGTACTGATACATTCCTCTTCAATTCCCCGAAGAGAGGAACCTACTGATACATTCCTCTTCAATTCCCCGCAGAGAGGAACCTGTAATTGTATTGCAATTTAACAGTCAGAGGTGCAGTGTGCTTTCTACGATGCTACAGCAATTACATACAGTTATATTTTTTTCCAAAAGATCTTTATCAACACTATGTGGAACACTTAGAATGACCTAGGGGATAGGCTGGAGAGAGGACACAGTGGTTAAGAGCACTGATTGCAGCCAGCTGTGGTGGCACACGCCTTTAATCCCAGCACTTGGGAGGCAGAGGCAGGTGGATTTCTGAGTTTGAGGCCAGCCTGGTCTACAGARTGAGTTCCAGGACAGCCAGGGCTACACAGAGAAACCCTGTCTTGAAAAACAAAAACAAAAACAAACAAACAAAAAAAAATAGCACTGATTGCTTTTATAGTGGACTCAGTTCAGTTCTCAGTACTACACGGTGGCTCACCATAAGATGACTGCAGTTGTCTCGGTGTCCGCAGAGGCCAGTGCCCTCTTCTGGAACACATGTGCTGCATAAACATAAAGTAAATAAATAAATAAATAAAAAGAAAGACTGCTCCAGGGCAAATGCTTGTTATTTTGTTTTGTTGAACTTTAGTATTTTGTTTAAACACACATTGGTGTTTTGCCTGCCCGTGTGTGTGTGTGTGTGCGTGTGTGTGTGTGTGTGCGCGCGTGCGCGTGCGCGCACGCGCACGCAAGGGTGTCAGATCCTTGAAGCTGGAGTTCTAGGCAGTTGAGAGCCTGACACGGGTGCTGGGAACTGGGCCTGGGTCCTCTAGGAGATAAGCCCATGCTCCCAACTGCTGAGCCATCTCTCCGACCATAGGGTGACATTTTAATAAGCCTACATTTAGTGAAAATGGTTGATAACTTTAACAATATTTCTACTTAGTGGTCTTTTAAGTATCACTCATCTCCAATATAATAAATACATGGGGCGCTGCGCATTTCCAGAAATTGATCACACTGTTCTGCTTTCATAAGTTCAACTTGGAAACGTATATGGTAATTTTCTTGGTCTCATAATGAGTCTGATTTGAACAGTTTACTGTCTTATGTCAAAGATCAGACGGAGTACCTCAAAAAAAAAAAAAAAAAGAGTACTCCAGTATTTTAAGTAAGCCCGTGGTTTTTGTTAGGCCACACTCATAGCTAATGTAGCGCACACATCCTGGTCTGGGTACGTGTGCAGGGTCCACAACCTTCCGAAGCACTGCCACCGCCTGGGGACTGGCAGAGTGCCTGTGGCATGCAGTCTCCAGCCCTGCGAAAGCCTGTGTGGTAGGTGCTCACACCACCACTGCCAGTGCTTAAAAGGCTGGGACCCATGGATCTGTATGTTGGAGGCTAGCCTGGAATACACGGGACTCTGTTTCAGAAAACAAATATGAGTCGAAATGGAATATTTTACAATCAGGTCACCAGAAAAATATATAAATAGTTGACAAACTGCTTAGGGACTGGTGACAAGAAAAAGTAAGTCTGTACATGCTCAGTACAGACTCCAAGGTTTCCTTTTTAATTGTTGATATGCAAATATCAACCGGCCCACATTCGGAGGGCCAGTCATACTATGGAATTCTCAAAGATGAGAGTATTGATCATCAGTGGAAAGAAACACCGTATCCCTCAAGAATTCGGTAGCTCATGGGGACAGTCCAGCCCATACTGAGTAGAGACCAGCTGACGGAGCCTCGCTTTCCCAAGACAGCCGGGTATGCTCCCTGATGCCTCTCCCTGAGCGTAGACCACAGTTGCCACACCAACTGACTCCAGTCTGGCTGGATCACAGAGTCAAGACCATGATTATAAATAAAAGCTCAGAAGACCAATGAAGCACAAAAACTGAAAAGAATAGAGACAACACAAAGCAGAGATGAAATGGTACAAGTCATGTAGCTATTCAGAGCGCAGCCCTTCAAACTGTGATCTAGAAAGGGCGGAAGTGGCTTTACCCTGAAGACTGAGAAATGCCCCAGTGCCGCTGTGGTGGCGGACTGCTGGTTTGTCGCAGAGCGTGTGTGAGGCCCTGCCTGGAGAATAACTAACTAAGCTTTTTTATTGTTTGAAGCACCGCCTGTCGTGTATCCCAGACGAGCCTTTAACTTGTGACCTTCTGCTTCAGCCTTTCAGGTACTGGGATTTCAGGCCTGCACCAGTGCCTGTGAAAGGACGAGACATGACGGTGCATGCCTGGAATCCCAGTGCGGGAAGCTGAGAAGGATCATCAGTTGAAGACCAGCCTGGTCTACAGAGTGAGTTCCAGGATAGCCAGGGCTACACAGAGAAACCCTGTCTCAAAAAAAAAAAAAAAAAAGAAAAAGAAACTCCACTAGATAGAAGGCCCATTGCAGAGGACTTAAGACTAAACTCACCATTTTACAGGTAGCCCTCAAACCTAATCTGTGTCTTTCAATCTTGCTGATAACATATCATATTTATTTTATTTACAGTTATGTTTGTTTTACATATGATTTCAAAGAATCCCATGCTATAGGAAATAATCAGAAAGGAATGTCCCCTTATTCCCAAGGCAAAAAACTACCCTGTGCTGCCCAGTTACTATATCTAAGTCATTTCGTCTCCTCTTGAATCAGAAATACAATTCCCCTTAAGTTATAGCTAACTCCAAAACAGCTGCCAGAACTTGTGGTCCATCCCTCCGGCTGCACATAAACAATCCCACACATTGAACAAGGCTCAGTTTCCCTGGAGACCATTTCTCCTCTAAGAGATTACCACCATTGCTAGCTGTCCTCGTAGCTCACCCTGTTAGCAGAGTGTTTCTTCAAAGCTTTATTGTGGAACAGGTGAGAATACAGAAAAGCTGGTATAGCGGTGCCCTCCGAAAGCCCAGCACTCAGAAGGGACAAACGTAGCTCTGGGTGTGAGGCCGGCCCGCTCTACAACAGCGGGCACACAAGGCTACACAGCGAAGCCCTGTCTCAGAAAGAAAACACAGTTTTATTCATGTTCTTAATGACTCCTACTCTACCTGATTTAAATACAGAAGATGTTTGAGGAAAGAAATTCTGGTAAGATATTGACACTTAAGCTGCTTGAACCCAAATGATTTTGCTTTTATAACAAATGAAATATACTTACTTTGATCTGTATGTGATTCCAGAGGAGAAGAAAGCTATGCTGCAGGAAATAGCTAATCAGAAAGGCGTGTCCTGTCGTGCCCAAGGCTGGAAAGTCCACCTCTGTGCTGCCCAGTTACTACAGCTGGTAGGTGCAATTCTGGCTTTTGTTGTGTCAGGACAAAGAGGTGTCCCAATAGGTCGCCTGCCTGCAGTGCCGTAGGCCCTGGGTTTGATCGTCAGTGCTGCCTGAAGTGGTCATAAAGGCACATAGGCCTGTGATCCCACAGTTAAAGCAAGCTTTATCTGTTGCTTTACTTTATTTGTTTACTTATTTCTTTAGAAGAGGTGAGTCAGAGGACAGCTCTTAGAGTAGATTGTCTCCTACCATGTGGTTCCCAGGGGATTGAGTCAGGTCACACTGCTTGGGAGCAAGTGTCTTTACTCCCTCAGCCATCTGTCCAGGCCTACATCTCAACTCTGATTCCCAGACCCAAAATATATAGAAGTGCTGTAAGACTTGAAGTTCAGCTTGATTGTTATGTCCCGTCAGGACATAATTAACTAAGGAGAGCCTTAAGTGGCTTTCCCATGAGCCTCTTCTCCCTACCACTCCTCTTCCTCAAAGGAGGTTTGATAGCCAACCTCTCACCATGAGCCACCACACAGTTTGCTTCTTTTTTTCTCTTTAGGGTTTTTCTTGTTTGTTTGTTTTTGTCTTTCGAGACAGGGTTTCTCTGTGTAGCCCTGGCTGTCCCGGAACTCACTCTGTAGACCAGGCTGGCTACATTTTGCTTCTTACTAAGTAACAGACTTCAGTGACCTACTAGCTCCTAGTAGGACACACAGACCCGTGCCATCTTGCTTTAGAGAACAGGCAGGAGTCCTTTCTACAAAGCCCGCCTCCCACAGCCCTGGCTCACTCATTCTGTCCCTGAGAGCATCCCCTGTGGCCCCCAGGCACACTGTGCCCTCTGTCATCTCTCCAAGGCTAGAGTTTACATGGCTCCCCTCTCCCCTGAGTGAAGGGAAGCAGCCACAGTAGCCTCACAAAGTGTCTCCATCTTTAGGGTGACGGTGATCACAAAAGCATTTTCTACCGAGTCTCAAAACACATGTGGCACACGCTAGAATCATAGTATTTATTTGTGAAGGTGAGGTAGAAAGTCTTTTGTGTCAGAGGCCAGCCTTTGTGTCAGAGGCCAGCCTCAGCCACCTAGCAAGGTCCTACCTAAGGAAAAGGGTGACAAGCGCCGTGTAGCCGCTTGTTGGGTGCTTACCTAGCATGCAGGGGTGCTTGAGTTTAGTCCTCAGCACTGTACAAGCTGGATGGAAGGGCAGGCTGTAATCAGTGGGTTCAGTTCAGAGGCGCGCGTGGCTACGTGGCACTTTGAGGTCAGCCTGAGATACATGGAAATCTTTGGGGAAAAAAAAGCCATTATATTTTGGCTAGGGTTAAATTAATATAAAATTATATTTCTGTAAAAATGATAGCTATTTTTCAAGTGAATTATGGATTCAGTGTAGTATTTCAAAATTATCTTTGAAGATGGACTCTGATCTATGGCAAGTTATAGGATAATATAAAGTATTTATTGGTTCATTCCTTTATTGTTTGTTAATATTCRTGCCTTAGTCCTTGCAAGCAAGGTCTTTATCACCAAAGCACTCCCCAGCAGCTCTCGGAGGGCTCCAGKGGCTTGCTCTGCTTCAGAGTGACACAGAAAAGTGTGCAAAGTCAGTTTCTCTCTTGTGTGTTTTGCAGACAAATCTTGAACACGACGTTTATGAAAGACTCACCAACCTGCAGGAAGGGATTATCCCAAAGAAAAAGGCAGCAACTGATGATGATCTGCATCGGATAAATGAGCTGATACAGGTGTGCTGAGTGCCCGTCCCTCAGAGTGCTCGGTCACGGGCAGCATTTTTTCTTCTGTACTCTTACCAGCAGCCTCTCTAGCCACAGTCAGTTTGGTTTRTTTGTTTGKTTGTTTGGTTGGTTGGTATTTATTTTGTTTATTAATAACTTTATTAATTGTTGAGAATGTGCTTTGATTACATTTTTGTCTTCTTTTCCCCTAACTTTACCATACCATTCCCCACTACAAGAGTGTCTTTTGCACAAACTCGTTTGCTTCAGTGTGCATTAGAGATACTTAGCCATTTTTTTATTTACTTTATTTTTTAGGGTTTTGTTTGGTGCATGTGCATGTGTGTGTGTGTGTGTGTGTGTGTGTGTGTGTAGATATACGTGTCTGCAGAGACCACAAGAGGGTGTTGGATCCCTTGGACTGGAGTTACAAACAGTTGTGAGCCGCCTGACAGGACTGGGAACCAAACTTAGGTCCTCATAAAGAACAGCGAGAGCTCATGACTGCTGAGCAATCTCTCCAGCTACTTTTTTTTAATGTTATCTTTTTTTGTCTCACTCCTTTCTTCCCAATTAGTATCCTTTCTATATTAATATCTTTTTTTCCAAGTAACCCCTTGAGTTTCATCAGAGTTGTTCACAAGGAGCTTGGGTGGATGTTTGCAAAAATCTGTGCATCTGTCTGTGAGCCTATGACCTTCCCAGCCACGGGCTTCTAGTCAGGTTGACAGGATCAGACATGGCTTCCCTCCTGTGGAGCCAGCACAGATCCAATCAGAAGCAGTTCTTTTCCTCTAACAGACTTGCCACTGTGTTATCAGTGAGCTCAGTCTCTCTGCGTACTTGGTATTATTTCACTGAGTCCACAAAACAAGTAAGACTGGAGTAATTGAATGTTGATGACCGTTGTCCCAACACAGTTGGCCTGGCCAGCAAGAACAGCATGTACTTTCAGCTTGGTCCTTTGACCACGTCATTCTGCTTCCCTATCAATAGAGTCTTGTAAGTTAGTCCTCGGGGCTCCGAGGCCTCCCTAGAGCTCCCCAAGAACTCAGAGCGATAGTCTGGTAAGCCTTGGTCTCTGCCCTGAGACATGCAAGCAGTCCTCTGACATCAGGTAACAGTGTGTCCTTTTCTGTCTCAGGGAAACATGCAGAGGTGTAAACTGGTGATGGACCAAATCAGTGAAGCCAGAGACTCTATGCTTAAGGTTTTGGATCACAAAGATCGGGTCCTGAAGCTCCTCAACAAGAATGGGACTGTCAAGAAAGTGTCAAAGTTGAAGCGAAAGGAGAAGGCATAGACCCAGAAGAATCAGGACTTGGAAACAGAATTTATGAAGAACGATGCTATGGTTGGGGAGGGCAGAGGGAGGGGGAGGGCTTTGCTACTTTGACAATGGAGCATTGAAATGCAGGACACTTTCCTTCATTCACTTGAGGAAGCAGATCTGGTGGCACAGAAGGATCAGAACTGGACTGACATGCCGAGTCCTCCTTCCTCCAGCACACACCGCTACACCTCAGTTTTCAGGGACTCCAGAGGCTCGGTGACACAAACGGCCGGCTGAGTTTTCAGCCTTTCAGTCCGTAGACTATTTATCTGGTGGATTCCTGCAGGGCCTGAGCTGAGCCTGGACTGAAAGTATCCACTTGGACAATCTGTTCTCTCTAGACTAAGCCTAAAACCTCTTCTTACCCCGGTCAGTTCTCCTGTTTGACTGTCCAGTGCCCGAATTGGCCTTCCACGGTGGTGCCACAGCACCCAGAGAGCTGCCACATCTCATGAAGGATTCCAGCGATCAGTTCTTGTCATTTATTTTCAAAAGAACCATTTCTAAGTGATACTGTTACATTGTCTGTCCTGCCTGTGTCAGAGCTGGTTTCTTGTGGAGGTTGAGAGCAGACAACACTAAACTGCTCTGGAATCCTGTCCTAGAGAGCGTTTTCAGCCATCTGTACTTCCTCCTGGTGTGATGCTGTCAATCATATGTACCACGCATCTCCAAGCGTTAATAAAGGACTAGAAGAGGTTTTTGTAGATGAGCAGTTTGCCTCTTTCTAAAGAGCACCTCTGAGATGTTCACCCTGCTGCACTTACAGTGTTTGGGTTTGGCAGGAGTGTTGTTCCACTGAGTTCCACTTACCCCAGTAATCTGATGGGGTTTTCAGTGGTAAAGCCTGTTGGCTCTTGTTTGTCTTAAGTAAGCCTGTTACAGTACCAGGCACACCATTAATCCCAGCACTGGCGGGGGGGGGGGGGGGGGGGGGGGAGGCAAGGGCAGGCGGATCTGGTTGAGCCTGATGGTGGCGGAGAGCCTAGTATGACTTGGTCAACACGAGGCCTGTTGAGGCTCTGGTGCTGTCTGTCGGTGGAGCCCCCAGGTGAGTAGATTTTCTTCATGGGATTGTGGAGAAATCTCTGAAGGAATCTGTGGTATGATAACCAGTCTGGATCTCTCTATTTGTGTATGTTTATTTCGGGAAGCAGACATGCACGATGGCGTGTGTGTGTGTGTGTGTGTGTGTGTGTGTGTGTGTGTTCACGCACCTGCCCGTGTATGTACAGGTGTAAGCCAGGGGTCAGCGTCCATCAAACGCCTTCCTGACTCATTCTCCTTCAACACACGGTTTCTCTATGTAGTTCCAGTTGTCCTTGACCTTGCTCTGTAGACCAGAATGGCCTCCACTCGGATCTGCCTGCCAGCGTGCACCACCGTGTTCAACTGCATATATGTATTTGTATATACATGCAATATCCTCAATGTAATCAAGTTCATGTGGTGTTACTGTAGTATGCTTCTTTTCAGGGATGGCTGTCTCGCACTAGGTGACCAGTTGGTGTGCCTTTCCCTGGGGAGCACCACCTCTAGTGTATTTGTATAGGGTTGAGGCCTCATGGGCTTTTCTCCACGCAGTTTGGCATAGTCTTTGGTGTTATCCATGAAAACGCAAATCATCAGAAACCAGCTTAATGCCAGCTATCATGGCTTGTACCTGTAATTCCAATCTATGGGAAATGAAAGGCTAGGAGTTCTAGGTCACCCTCCCACACACGGTAAGCTTGAGACCAGCATCGGCAACGTGACATACATGTGGGTAAAACACTCAAAGTGACTAAATAATAAAAAGTATTCTGCTGGGTATGTCAGTACATGTCTGCAGTGCCAGCCCCCGGGAATCAAGAGGTAGAATTTAAAGATATCCTGTACTACCTACCAAAACATTTTCTAAAACGACCAACAAATAATGTATACTTATGCAAAACATAGTGGTGCACGCCTTTAATCTCAGCACTCAAGAGGCACAGGCAGGCAGATCTCTGAGTTCAACGCCACCCTGGTCTGCAGAGCAAGTTCCAGGACAGTTATACAGAGCTATACAAAGAAACCCTGTCTCAAAAAAGTATATATTTACAGTAATGTGGTCTTTATATAAGTCAACTTAGCTTTACTAGGTATTTCCTAAACTAAATATATAGTTACCACATAAGCTAGAAATTTTATCTTAGGTATAAGAAAATTTCCTTCTGAAGCCTAGTACTATATCATTCAGATATAAAAAGGAGAAGTTCTTGGGCTGGAGAGATGGTCGGGTGGTTCACAGTGGTGTTCTTGGGAGACTTCAAGAGGCAGCAGCTGACAGTGTCTGAGGGGCCACCGAGGCTCCTGGGAAAGCTGCGATGTGGCAGAGGGCGAGCGCTTAGTATTTCCATGTTAGTTCAATAATGAATTTTTCCCGAGCAACTGAAAAAGGGGTGGGGGACAGGCCTTCTTGGGAAGAGACTTTAAAAACCGGCTTCGTGGAATTGGGAGAAAAGAGTATGGAAAAGCAGACCCGCGATGGAGGGAAGCAGAGCCAGCGAGGTGGACAAAGGCGGGCGCAGCCCTGCTGCTGCCGGCGCTGCTGTGTACAGCAGCCTGGAGCCCCCGCGGCCCCAGACACGCCGCCCAACCTGACTCCGAACAAGATCTCTGAGATGAAGGTCTTTTTCCGGATTACGTCTCCTCCAAAGACGTCCAAGGTCCGTGCTGCCACCAGAGGCCATCCTGATGGTCTGCGATGTCCATGGTGTGTGCTGCAGCCGGATGCCATCTGATGGCCGAGGTCCGAGCTGCCCCCAAGGGCCTGAGCTGCCACTGGAAAACTTGTGTATAAGGGAGGCTGCACCGGCCCCACGGCCGCCGAGGAGCGGCGAGCAGGGAGGGCTGCCTCTGGGTTTTGTAGGAGTGGGTTTGATTGTTGAACCTTGGTGTTCTGTCTCAGGAATGAATCGGTGGCCAGATAAGGGAATGGACCCTGGGGGCTAGCTGTGGGAATGGAATCTAACTTTTCAGTAAAGGAGAGGGAAAGGCGGGAAAGGGCAAAGCCTGTCGATGCCTCGTTTGCCGTGCTCCGGCCTGTTAGAGCCCTTCAGTGTGGAAGCCCATGTTCTGTGCTGCTCCCAGCTGCTAGAGGCGAGAAAGCTTTTCCAGCGGCAGTGATGACTCCAGACAGAGAACAACCGACACTGAAGGCTTCTGTGACTAATTCCCCCATTCCCGTACACCCCCCCCCAAAAAAAATATTTGGAAAAAGAAAGGGTCCAGACAGCTTTGGAGAGTCCTTAAAGACAAAACTATGAGAATAGATCTTGGGGGGGGGGGGAAGGGGGAGGAAACTCAGTATCTGAGAGGAGAATATATTTTTAAAAAGAAAGCAAAAGATACCGAAGTGTAGCTCTTCACCACTGATGGCTTCTGGGGAGTTGGGGTGAGGGGGACGGTTTGCTCTGAGGGGCTGGCTGCTGGTAACTTGACCATGCTCCAGTGAGTGTGAGCAATGTAACTGCACTTGGTGTGGGAGGGTGGACCTGCGAGAATGTGAACCAAGTGTGATCAGGATGCACTGACAAAATTCCCAAATAATAAAAAGATTACGTTGGTGTGTGTGGTGTTCTTGCAGAGTACCCAAGTCCAATTCCTAGAGCCCATGTCAGTTGACTCACAACTAACTGCCTGCACCTCTAGGTCCAGGGCACATAAACGCCTCTGACCTCCAAGGGCACTCTCATCTACATGCACATACTCTATACTACAACTTTTAAAAAGGAATGAAGTTCTCACACATGCTGTAATGTGAGTACAACATTAAAAAGATAGGCCCGGGAGGCAGAGGCAGGCAGATTTCTGAGTTCGAGGCCAGCCTGGTCTACAGAGTGAGTTCCAGGACAGCCAGGGCTACACAGAGAAACCCTGTCACGAAGAAGAAAAAAAAAAAGATCCATAGAGACAGTGCACTAGGGTCTAGTGTGAAGGATATAGGGTCATAAAGGGAAAGTGGGAAATGCAGAGATAGATAAGAGTCGTACAACACTGGGGTTATGATTGAACTGGAAAAGTAAACTAATGTCTCAGGGTTTTGTTTCTGTGATAAACACCATGACCATGGCAAGCTGGGAAGGACGGTACTTATTGTACTTCCACCTCCACATGAGAGTCCATCAGTAAAAGACAAAAATTCAAGGCAGAACCTGGAGGGAGGAGCTGGTGTAAAGGCCATGGAGGGGTACTGCTTACTGGCTTGCTCATTCTGCCTCCTTATAGGCCCCAGGACCACCTACCCAGAAATGGTGCTGCCCTCAGTACGCTGGGACCTCCCACATCAACCATCAATACCAGCAGTCCAATTGCTGGGAGCATTTTCTCAGTTGAGGTTCCCTCTTCTAAAAGAACTTTAACTTGTGACAAGTTGACATAAAACTAGCCAGCACAACTAGTGAAAAGGGAAAATGTTATGTTCATTTCACCCCACAGAGAAACCACATCTTGAAAAACAAAAACCAAATACATATATACGTGCAATAACAGTGAAAAAAGAGACTGAACTTAAAGAGCAGGTAGGGGTATATAGGATGTAATTAAGTTACACTCTCTAAAAAAATATTAAATTAATATTTCAGGGCAGTGGTGGGGCACACCTTCAATCCCAGCACTTGGGAGGCAGAGGCAGGCAGATTTCTGAGTTCGAGGCCAGCCTGGTCTACAGAGTGAGTTCCAGGACAGCGAAGGCTACACAGAGAAACTCTGTCTCAGAAAACCAACCAACCAAATTTACTTTTGGGGCTGGAGAGATGGCTCAGTGGTTAAGAGCACTGACTGATCTTCTGAAGGTCCTGAGTTCAAATCCCAGCAACCACATGGTGGCTCACAACCATCTGTAATGAGATCTGAGGCCTTCTGGGGTGTCTAAAGACAGCTACAGTGTATATACATATTTTAATAATCTTTTTAAAAAAGAAAATATTGATAATACTGAAAAGAGCATACAACTTTGCTGGGCACGGTGGCACATCCCTTTAATCCCAGCACTCAGGAGACAGGCAGTCAAGTGGATTTATGTGAGTTCAAAGCCAGCCTACCTAGTTGTCTATTTAGATTGTAACTTTAAAAAAAAATGTATTATGTAACTTATCTTTACAGATGTTCATCAGAAGATTTGATTAGTGTGTTTATTCTCTAATAGTTGTATGGAATTAAGATTATCTATGTGCAAGTTCATGTCATCTGCATACAAACTTTCTTCTCCCATATGTTTGTTTTTGTTAAAACTTTTGTTCTGAATAGAAGCCACAGAAGTGGGCATTGCTTGAGCCTGTTCACAATGGAAAACCTTTCAGTCTTCACCATTGACTCTCATGTTAGTTGTAGATCCTTATTTCTGTGTAGAGGTATTTGTTTTATTTTATTGGAAGACAGGGTCTCACGTCGCCAGGCAGACCTCAGACTCATTATGCATCTAAGGTCGTGAACCTCTTACCCTCTTCTGTCTTGCCTCAGAAACCCTCAGGTATGAGTAGTCGCGATGTGGCATACTACAACTGGCTAGATCATTATTTTTCAAGAGCTTCAGAATGTGTGTGTGTGTGTGTGTGTGTGTCCATTGGTTTTCTGAGCCAGGGTCTTACTAGGCTGGCCTGACACACTCTACTCCACGTTGGCCTTGAACTCATAACCAGTCCTCTGCCTCAGCCTACAGAGTGCTGAGAAAACAGGCACAGATGAGACACCATATTTCACTTTCCACAGCTTGGTGATCTCACACTGTCTTTGCGACTGTGTCACCAGTGCACCACGTTATATGTTGCAGCTTGGGTCCATAGATATAGGCAGTGTTTTGCAAATGGCGGGCTACTGGTACTGGATGTGTGAGCCCCTGATGATGCTACAGTCCACTTATATGTTGCCTTACAAAACTGATACAAGTTTGAAGCTGGTCTTCTCAGCAATAGAATAGTCCCTGGACCTGCCTCAGGAGTTAAGAGCACTCAATGCTCTTTCAGAGGACCCAGGTTCAACTTTTAGCACCCACATGGGGTTCAGACCATCTGTAACTCGAGTCCCAGGGAATCCGGCACCCTCTGGCCTCCCTGAGCACCAGGCACACACGTGGTGCATAGGCATACATGGAGGCAAAACGTTAAGAGAAAATAAAAGTTATTTTTATTTCAAGTCACTTAAAAGATATTTTGTAGAGCCTCTTTGCTTTGCCTTTTTCAAATCATGAGATAAAATCATTGTCATCCTGGCCTAGAGGCAGGAGAATGATGAGTTTAAAGCCAACCTGGGGGCGCTGACTCTGAAGGTCCTGAGTTCAAATCCCAGCAACCACATGGTGACTCACAACCATCCCTAATGAGATCAGATGTCCTCTTCTGGTGTGTGTGAAGACAGCTACAATGTATTTACATATAATAAATAAGTAGATCTTTAAAAAAAAAAGAAAGCCAACCTGGACTACATGATCCAAAGTGGACCAGAGGTAGAGATGGGATATAACTCTATTGGTAGACTTCTTTCCTAGCACACAGGAAGGCCTGCGTGTGATCCCCAGCTCTGAGGAAAATCAATTGTGTTGGTGCACATCTGTAATATCACTAATTAGGTGGCATTAAAAGGCTCAGAAGTTCAAGGTCATCCTTGAATATATAGTAAGTTTGAGACCAGCCTAGACTATGTGAGATTCTGCCTAATAAAGGAAGGGAGGGAAGGAGAGGGAGAGAAGGAGGGAGGGAGAGAAGAGGGGGAAAACAAAATGTTATATTTACAGTTCAAGCACAGTGAGTCACCTCTGTAATCTCAGCACTCAGGAGGCTCGGGCAAGAGGATTCTTGCCTGGTCAAGGCCAGCCTGGGCTACAGAGTAAAAACTATCTCAACAAAACAAAAAGGAGCGTGAAGAGACAGCTCAGCGTTGCGATTCATGAGGACCTGAGTTTAGGTTTTCAGTACCCGTGTAAAAGGCAAGTATGGGCCACAGCTTTAGATTCAGCATTTAGAAATGGAGATAAAGTCTCCTGGGGCTTGCTTCAGTTTTTCAAAACAGGTTTTCTCTATGTTGAAGACCAGGCTGACCTCTCTCTCCCAGGTGCTGGGATTAAGAGTACTCCAACCATGGGGTGCAAAAATCTCTTGGACCCAGCAAAGRTGAGCACCACCACATTATCTGCAAATACAAAAATGCAGCAGTCTTCTGGGTAGAGAGCAGTCACTGTCCGCTGTAATGCGCATTGTATCTTCAGCTTCTCTTTTGCTGAAAAGCTTGAGGTTAGCCCCTGTATCAGGATGCACTGCCTGGGTTTGGATGTTAACCTGACACAAGCTACAGTCATCAAAGAGGAAGGAGCCTCAGTTGAGGAAATGCCTCTGTGAGATCAGTCTATAAGGCATTTTCCCAATCAGTGATCAATAGGGAAGAACCCAACCTATGGTGGGTGGTGCCATCCCTGGGCGAGTGGTCCTGGGTTCTATAAGAAAGCAGGCCAAGCAAGCCATATGAAGCAAGCCAATAAACAATAATCCTGCCGGGCGGTGGTGGCGCACGCCTGTAATCCCTGCACTCTGGGAGGCAGAGGCAGGCGGATTTCTGAGTTCGAGGCCAGCCTGGTCTACAGAGTGAGTTCCAGGACAGCCAGGGCTANTGAGTTCGAGGCCAGCCTGGTCTACAGAGTGAGTTCCAGGACAGCCAGGGCTATACAGAGAAACCCTGTCTGGAAAAAACCAAATCCAAAAAAACCAATAATAATAATAATAATAATAATAATAATAATAATAAAGTAAAGTTTCGGGCTGGGTATGGTGGTGTACACCTTTAGTGCCCTCGCTCAGGATGCAAAGGCAGACTGATCTCCATGAGTTCGATACCAGCCTGGTCTCAGAGTTCCAGGCCACCTACAGATACATAGTGAGAACTTCTCTCAAAAAAATAGTTACAATATTTAAAGTGTAATCAAAACAAAAGCCTGCAGAGGGGAAAGAGAAGCCGGGAAGTGCTGCCTTGAAGAGAAAGCTCAGTCAAGGAGGAGCGTCTGACAATCTCAGTTTCCCCAGTGGGGTGATACTAGAAGTTGTGGACACCTGGTTTGATTATATGGTCTCCTAGTTATTCCTTCATTTGGAAGCCTCGCTTGAGAAGACACTCTGCTCTCTATTTTATCCGGAACTCCAGCTGAGTCCCTCAGCGGGGCATTCTCAGCCCTGATGTTTTTGAGCGCCCAGGTGGATGTTTCCCCATATTTTGCCATCTATCACTTGCTAGTTGTTCTTTCACTGTAGCTCGCTGTGTACTTAAACTCACTCATTCAAAATCAGAGGTGTGGCTGTCGCGGATCGTTCTGCAGGCCATTGAACGCCCCACTGAAAGAAACAGTGGAAAATATGTTTAATGCAAGGAACCACAAGGTAATCAATGTGGATATATTATTGCTACACAGAATAGACTTGAGGGGGCTGGAGAGATAACTCAGCAGTTAAGAGCACCTGCTGCTCTTCCAGAGGTCCTGAGTTCAATTCCCAGCAACCACATGGTGGCTCACAGCCATCTTTAATGGAGTCTGATGCCCTCTTCTGGTGTGCATGAAAAACAGAACATATATAAAATAAAGAAATAAAATCTTTTTAAAAAATAGACTTGAAATGAAAATGGTTGCAGGAAACAAAGGCTATTTTGTGTTGATAAATGTTTGATCCAGGACTAGAATGACGGTTTAATGATTAAAAGGACTTGATATTCTTCCAGAGGACCCAAGTTCAGCACCTAGCACCCATCTTGGGAGTTTCATAACCACATGTAATTCTAGCTCCAAGATAGCCAACTCCTTCTTCTGGCCTTTGAGGGCACCCACACATATGTGGCATCTACTCACACATACACACATACATGTAAATTAAAATGTTTAATCCAGCAAGAACATAAAACATATAAATGTATTTATTTGTATACATCATACAGCTCCAAAGTATAGAAAGCAAGGTTGGCAGAACTGAAACATAAGTTTCCGTATTAACGCACTGCAGTGTTCCTCTCCTAGTAGTAAATAAGACAACTAGACAAAAGAGCAACACAGGGCTGGTCAACAGGAAAAACTACTTGTTGTGTGAACTTGACAACCTGTGTTTAATCACGGGGACCCATGAAAGGGTGGGAGGAGAAAGCCAATTCCTGGATGTTGTTCTCTGAAATCCACATGTACACTGGCCGTGTAGAGTGTCTGCCTAGTGTGATGATTGATCTTACTTGTCAGCTTGGAAGGATCTGTTAGGTGGTTTGAGTAAGAATGGACCCCATAGGCTGTATTTGGATGCTTCAAATATTTGGATGTTTGGTCATTAGGAAGCGGCCTTACTTGATAGAGAACGGAAGTGTGGCCGTGTTGGAAGAAGTGTGTCACTGGGGATGGACTTTGAGGTTTCAAAAGCCCACACCAAGCCCAGGTCTCTCTCTCCCTCTCCCTCTCTCATGTGTGTGTTTGTGTACTCCTCTGTCTCTGTCTGTTGTCTCTCATACACACACACACACACACACACACACACACATCACATCACAATAATTGATAATAAGGTATTTTTTGAGGTAGGGTCTCACTATGTAGGTCTGGCTGTCCTAGAATTTACTGTGGCTGGCCTTCAACTCATAGAGTTCAAGCTCCTGAGTTCTGGGATCTGTGTGCCACCACAGCCACCAAACAATAACATTTTAAAGATCAATAAGAAAATAGAGACTTTGGATAATATTGTAAGTCAATCTGATCTAGCCCACATACATAGCACACTCAGAGGGACCAAACGAGAATTTATTCGATTGGCTAATATGAAGGGTCTGGGCAGTCCACCCATGGCTATCGGATAGGCTGACAGCACAGCAGCTGCTCAGGCTGGGCTGGTCCCTCAGCACCCACGGTCTGGTACTGAAAGCCTGGAAGCTCCCAAATTGTTGCTGGTGGCAAGCAGACAGGTGACCCTGCTTTTTCCCCAGACCTCTTTCCGTCTGGACTACTCCATGAATGATGCTACTTGCTCTGAGTGCAGATYGTCCCCCTTAGTTAATCTTCACTGGAAACACCCTCACAGGCATACTCAGAGCTTTATCTCCTAGGCGATTCCAGAGTGTCTTATTCAGGAGACACCGTGACCAAGGCAACTTACAAAAGGAATCATTAAAAGTGGGCTTGTGTACAGGCAGTTTCAGAGGCTTGGTGAATCCATTTTCATCATAGTAGGGGCATGGTGGGGACGTGGTGGGAACGTGGTGGCACACATGGCACCAGAGCACAGCTGAGAGCTACATCCTGATCTGCAAACCAAGAGAGACTGACAGGGAGACAGAGACAGGAAAGGAGACGGAAAGAGAGCCTGGGCCTGGTTTGAGCTTTTGAAGCCTCAAAGCTGCACCCCCAGTGACACACTTCCTCCCACAAGACCACACCTCCTAATCCTTCTCACCCTTTCAAACAGTTCCACCAGTGGCTAAGCACTCAAACATATGAGCCTGTGGAGATCATCCTCATTCAAGCCACCTCACAGATCCTTTCAAGTTGCCAAGCAAGATGAAGGCAGGCACTCTACCACAGAGCTACGTCTCCAGCCCTCAAGACATAAGAAGACACAAATCATAGATGAGATTTAACCAACCACAATGAAATGAACCTAGAAAAGAGGAATACAAGTTTTGTTTTGTTTTGTTTTGTTTTGTTTTGTTTTGTTTTGTTTTGTTTT
>BDUI01003275.1:89110-99256 GCA_002335545.1 Apodemus speciosus | reverse complement strand
GTCCTTGTAGCAGGGGCGTGGAGCCTGGTGGAGGCTCCTCGTTAGACTGTTATGCTGCACGCTGGTTCCGGGAACTCTGGATTGGAGTAGAGGAGGCCTCTGTCTGTGGCATCAGTTCTTCCATGAGTCTTCTGGGTGCTGTGCCACTGGGAGCTACCTGTACAAGTCCTTCCCTCAGAGCCTTACATCCCCGTTCTTCCTATGCCCCTTCCATTTCTTGCTTCCAAGTTGTGACTTTAGGCTGTAAATACCTCCAGGCTTTGCTGGACTGTGAYRTTTAGGGTTTTTATTTTCCTGATGTCTTTGCAAAAGGGTGTTTATTTTGAAGTGGCAGAAATGGGAGGTTCCCCCCTCCAGGTTCTTAAATGTGAAGCTCCTCTATATATTTTCCTTTGAGTTTAAAATGTAAAAATAAAGCGAAACAGGGCACTTGTCCCCCTGGAACTCCTTCCTACTTGGAAGAAGTGTATTGGGCTCCTGTCTGGCCCCAAAGTCCAAAAACAGCAGGGCCTTTCTTTCCCAACCCCAAACATGCTGTGCCCTATGATGTTGGGGTCGAGGGCTGCCTGGTATGAACTCAGAGGAGACAGGGGCCTCAGTCAGTTCATGTTCCATTGTATGGTTGGTGCCAGCATGCCGGGCTGGCAACCCGTGCATCAGAAATGACCAAGGACCCAGGCAGCTCACTTGGAGAATCAGTMGTGTCAGCCAGGCTCTGGGCTTCTCACAAAATAGAAAKACCTGTGTCTAAACCCAGCTGCTTTGTGGGATTCCTAATCATCCTGGAGGCAAATCTCTGCGCATTCGTGTGAGAGAGTGTCGCAATTAGAGCAGACGTACCCTGAATGTGAAGGGTACCTACAGGTCAATGCTTTGCCATCTTGACCTGAATAAGAAGGAGGAAAGTAACCTGGGCAAAGATGTTCATCTTCCCTGCTTCCTGACTGTGACTGCAATGTGACCAGCTGCGTCCCGCCCCAACCAGCGTACCTCTTCCTCTGTGATGGCCCRTGTGATCTGGACATGTTAGCCAAACATGCTCTTAAGCTGCTTTGTCAGGTGTTTTATTGCAGCAGCAAGAAATATAATCAATACAGTGGCTAATACAGTGTGCTTCCCTGGGCCATTGGGATTGCACTCAAGCCAGTGGCCCTCCTCCTGTTGAGATTTCTTCCACGGGTGGGTTTCTCTGAGTGTCCAATAGTAATTAAATTCAAGCCTGGTGGCCGAAACCAGCAGAAATGTGTTTTCCAGTGTCTGGGAGGCCAGAGCTCTGAGATCAGAGGCTTGAAGGACCATGTCATTTCACAAGYTCCAGGGGGTTCCTGTGGGTGTTTTCCTCTCTCTAATTTATGCCTCTCTTTGCACATGGTTTTCTCCTCTAGCTGTGTCTGTCTCCTACTTTTATTTCTTTTAGAAGGTTTACTTTAGTTTTATGTACATGAATATGTGTCTGCATATATGTGTGCAACATCAGTGTAGTGACCGTGGGGGCCAGAAGAGGGCACCAAATCCCCATGGAGCTGGAGTTAATGGATGGTTGTGAGCCTCCAAGAGCATGCTGGGAACTGAACCGCAGTCCTCTTTAAAGTCAGTAAGTGCCCTTAACTGCCTGGGAGTTTCTCTAGTTGCATCDTGTTTTGATTTCTTATGAGGACATTATTTACTGGCTTTAGGAGTCAGGCAATCCAAGACAATCTTGTCTCAGAATTCTTCATTGTATCTACAGAGATTGTTCTATTTTATTTTATTATGAAATAAGCCCATATTCTGAGATTCAGGGGAGTCAAGCCTGGACATACCTTTYGGGACCACCATGTGGCTTCTCACATTCCCTGCACTCCTGGCACACCCCTCTTTCCCACCTATTTATCTGTGGGATGAGTGYTCTGCAGGACCATACGTTTGTATACGCTCCATGCCGCTGAAAGGAGAGATAATAACCTGCAGGGAGGAGTGGGCATCTCATAATTTATATTCATTACAAAGGCAAAGGCAAGGTGTGGCAAGATGTCTCTGTAGATGGAAGAACCAGCTACTCAAAGCTCCCCAGTTTCTAATTCCTTAATTTATGATCCCCCCTCCCGTATGATGACATACATAACACAGACTCAATAGAAACCAAACCTCAGACTTTGATGTTGACCTTTCCGTGGGCTAACGGTATGTGGTCTGATCTTCTGGTGTTTCTGAGCAATGGCTATGAGCATAGATCAGTTGATTTAGTGACCACGGTGGGTATAAATGACGTCTGCTATGGGCTAAGTGCTGAATAAGTGTGTTCAGTCAGAGTACTAAATACATTTTCCATGCTTGCTGTTTTTGAATGAAGATATGTTAGGGGATTGGACTTAATTGTAAGTTGCGTAGCATCTATATTTGTGTTCTGTGTAGTGGAGAGTAGGTACCATGGCTAAGAAGCTTCTGATGGACCCACACCTACAACCTCTGTTTATTCTCTCTACTAGTACACTCCCAGCTCACAGACCTGGACATTGGCTTTTCTCCCAGTTGGACTGAGATTCTTCTGAAGTTGATCAGTGATCCTTCCTGACCTCCTGCTAAAATAGATCCTAAACCATCCCTGGAACAACCAGAGACCCTGGCAATAAAGCAAGGATTCATTGCTCCTCTCAGGTGGGCATTTTGAGATTAGACAGCGGTGTTCCAAAGAAGAGGCAAGCATGATAAATTTAGACAATGTCACCCCCCAGAAAGGACCATTGTAAGGGATGGCACTACTTAAATTATAGTAATAAAACCACACCAGATACTTAGAGGTAATGTTAAAAATAAGCAAAGAAACTCGATACAGCAAAGTGTTAGAGGGAGAAGGGGCCAGAAGACCTGCCTCTGTCCTCAGAAGGGCTAGCATGCTCTGTTTGGAGTCCTGTTGCCTAGTGAAATTCCACAACGGGAGCGTCATCCCTCCTGGATACTGACTTGTCCAAAACCCTCCAGAGACCAACGGCTTCTGCTATTTTAATATATGGGTCAATGGAAAACAGTCGGAAATCTGGTAATTGGTTAAAGTTTTACTTGACCAGACTCTCATTTGAACAGACACATTTATAACTTAGTTACTATTCTAACAAATGATACCAAGAGTGACTGAAAATGTAAGTTTGGATATTTTGGGGCCAGGGAGGAGAAGCAGAGAGGTCAGAAACCTGGAACTTGGGGGGAATCTGTGAGTCCTCCCCTAGCCTCCCTCTTCCTTGCTGGCTAACAGGTGCCAGACACAGGCCTGCCTTCCATTTTCCAGACTCCTGCTGTCTCCTTTCTCTGGGGAAGGTTACAACTAGGGAGCTGCAGGATGCATTTGTTTCAAAGAACACTTCCTGCAACATCTGAAAGTCATAGTTTACACTGGAGTGAGATGTCAGCGTCTCTGGCAATGCTTGAGTTCTGCTGCCTGGACCGTCGGGGTGCTGGGCTGTTCCATGTGGAACCTTGATGTTCCCAACTTTACCTTAATAATGGCAAGGGAGAGGCTTCTGGAGAGAAGTGAGAAATCTCAGAGTTGCCTGTCTATAGGAGACAGTTACAGATTCATATATATATATATATATATATATATATATATATATATATATGGCTGGAGGAGTGGCTTTAGATATTATATGGACCAATTAAGGATGAGAAGAATAACCACTGACTCTCTTGGCCCCCTGGCTAGTCAGATGACATGCTACAGCTAAGGGAGGAGGGGTATGCCCATCTCTGAGCTGTAGAACCTTGTATATATGCGCCAAGACTCCCAGAGTTCCAGAAAACTACAAGACACCCAGCTCATCTTCCTCAGAGAGAAAACACTCCAATAAAGACTGCTCAGACTTGGTTYCTGAGAACTGCCGACTGCAGTCACAACTCTCACCTCCAAGAGAATAAATAACTGTTTATTCTAGAGTGAAATTTGAGTGAGCATAGCCTGGGAACACAGATTCAGGTTACTCTAAATACCGTGTTCTGATATGGAAGAAAGACATTTCATGAAGCTTTTTAGTATCAGAGCAAAGAAAGTCATAAGCCAAGGGACTTTTCCAATACATCTGTGGACACACTAAGTAGGAGATTGCAGCGCAGTGGAGAGATCTCAGCTAGAGGCTTCAGATGCTGGCTGACGCCACCCTTAGCTCTTTGGTTGGTGATGAACAGGGCTCTGTTAAGTTATACAATCCAAAGTTTTTTTAAGTTTAACAGGGTGTTAGGTTTGACACAGAGGTGGGCAAAGGGGCAAGGCAGCCCAGGGTAAGTTGCAAGCAACTAAGTCCCAGACCTGCAGAATTCCAAACCCTCTACAGCACTGAAGTTTTAATCAGTCAGTCAGCATTTGCAGACAGCTCTTCTTTCCAGGAATTCCCATTCACAGAATCTATATACTGTATTTAAAAGCCAACCAATTAATATACAATTCAAAACCTTTCTTTTCTAAAATGTTAAGAGATTCCTTAGTATAGGATACACACTGTTTCTACAGGCAGTCATTAAAGTAAGAAAGAGTGATCAGCTGGAAAAATACCTGGGGTCAGGAGGAAGGCACTTAGAATTAGGAGAGATAATTGCTTTTGAGAGTTAGGTAAGATTCTTGTCTGGAGTATCAGTCTGTAGAAAATGGTCTTTCTTAGGTGTGTTTTACAGCCTGGCAGGAGGTACTTCCACAGTGTAAGCTGATTTGCCTCTGATCGTCATAGAGATGGGGTTTGGGATGTGGAGAGTGGGAGGTGTGCACCTCACCTCTAAGGGGCACCCTGGAAATTGCCATACTCCCAGGGCTCTGAGAATCAGTGTCACATGCCATTCCTTCTGACAGAAGGTCTGAAGCAGTGGTCTCCTAAGGGTGGCCAGTACCACTCCACGGTATGACAATGACGGCTGCCCAGGGAACTTGGATATGAATCCTGTGATTATGGAGAAAATCAGTCCACACTTTGGCCTGCTCCATCTTATGACATCCTGTAGGTCCTAAAGGGTTGAGGTATGGCCATTTGGAAGGTTCTAGAAGACGCAGACCCTTGTTTTGTGAAGTCCAGTCTGATAAATAGCTCAAGGCTAATTACCTGTTCATCACTGTCGTGAAAAATGAGTGGCATCTTCAGACACTTTTGTGGGGCCGTCACTTTACTGTGTTACCATATTCAGACTGTCTGTAGAGCACCTTTCCAGACAAGTGCTGCTGTCATGCTTGTGTTACAGAATACTGAAACCTGGGAAGGTGGAGTCCCTGGCTAGACAACCTATGCATCTGGGATTTGGCTCAGCCCTCTGGCTCACTTTGTCTTAGGTCTGGAAACTGAGCCCGTAGCAGGCTCTCCGGCCAATGGCTGAACAAGTGGGAGACACTGGTAAGGAGGGAGAGCCATAGGAGAGAGTAGAGAGTGTGGAAGGGGCTCATGTTGGGTGCAGCTCAGAAGCTCTGGCACACACATTGAGATGCACTGCAGTCCACATCTGCCAGCCTTTGATGCTGGGCTCCTGTCTGCGGAGATGTCTCCATCTCTCGGGGATTGACTTCTGAGACAGGCGCTAAGATGGGCTTTCCCATCAGTAGTTGAAGTTTCTGAGAGATGGGTTCTCTTGGCCTGAAAGAGGAGCATGGCGGTGGTAGGAGATAGTGATGTGGTTGTACAAACTCTTGATCTTAACCACAATGAAGAACTGTAACATTCCCCAGTCTCAGCAGACCTAAGCTTAGTGAGAATAGTCCTTCAAGTGAGGGTCTTCTGGGCGGGTAGAACATGAGAGGGCATGGTTAGAGGGCATCTCTCTACAGGGTACCAGGAGGGATTCATCTTCTTGGGAGTGTGAATGTGACAACAGATACAAAAGCTGTCCTAAGAATCTGAAAGCCTTTCCCCACACACTGAGAACTTTGTGCATTTGATTGTGATGTGTATCCTTCATTCCCGATAGGGTCTAGTATGGTGGGAGCTCACTCACAGGAATGGCTTGGTTATATGAATGAAAAAATCAATGCTACAACCAGGATCATGGCCTGGCGATTCCACGGGGGAAGACAGGCCTCCTTCCCTGATCATTTCAGTGTCTCCAGGAAATGAGCTGCAGGCTACCCACCATCCCTCACATAATCCCCGCAGCAGATCTGACACATGCTTTGTGTACCTCCTGAGTACCAGCTGAAGATGCAAGCAGGGCAGGTAAGAAGTGCTAGGTCCCCAGTGATCTTCCCCGTGGCTAGAGAGGTGAGTTGAGGAAACACTGAGGTGAGGAGGCTCACTCATGGTGACAGTTGCTGTTTACGGCTTCTTGGCCATCCGTAACTGCAGCCAATGGAAAAAGCCCTTCACCCGGTGCTTATAAACCATGAATCAGTGAYTGCTCTCACTAACGGCTTTACTGAGTATCTCATTTACTTTGCCTGAGGGAGGGCTGAGGTGGCAGCTGGAACAGGACGCTCTTGTGCCAGTTCCTATGAATGGCCGTCGGGCACGCCTCATTGACCCCCACTCCCTGTCTGTGGCCACAGTAGGAGGGTGGGMTGTGAGCCTGGCTCTCCTCAGTTACTCATTGCTATGTCATCCACCCACACAGCTACTGACAGTCCTCTGTTCCAGGACAGCTTCTGTAGGGAGTCCTCTCTCCAGAACCACTTATGCCTGTCATCATTCCCTCCTGTGGGGGCTCACCTCTTCAGTTCTGTCTGTTATCTGGGGTTGACAGATATCATGTCATGTGGATATTGTGTCCTATTTAGGAGCAGATCTCATCACAGTACATAGAGAGGCTTCACCTGGGAGCCCCAGAAGGACCTGACATTGTCCTGGCAAGAGGCACTCGCCTTGTTCAAGGTGCCAAGGAGGCAACCGTGGAAACCGTTCTAGGCTAAAAACGGCACAAGTGGCTCTGGCATCCCAAAGCTCTGTATAAGTCGTCTAGAGCACTCTATGGTGTGTAAAACATTTCTGCTTACTACTCTCTATCGGTCTCCATGGTAACTCTGTGAAGTCAGCAAGATGGATGTTATTCTCATTTGACCATAAAGGGAGCTCAGGAGTAGGTGGCCGGTGTCACATCCAAGCCTCCTCTTGGGCACGCATGTGCCTGTCTTGTACCTGCTCCATGCTTCTCCACTGCTAGGTGACACACACATGACCCATGTCYTCCCATATCTCTGTCCTATCCCATCTCACAGTCTTCTCCTTCTCTGCCTCCTATACTATGTGACCATGCATTTGTTTGTCCCAATAGATTTTCCTTCTCAGTGTGTGCAGATGCTGTCTGTACATTGTGTAACCTTTTGTTCCTGGATTCTACCACTTATTATGAGGTTTTCAGGGAAGGTTGGGGAAGAAAGGATTTATTTTGCTTACACTTCCACATCACTGAAGGCAGGAACTGAAGCAGTGGCCACGGAGGAGCGCTGCTTACTGTCTTGTTTGGCATGAGGTTTTCAAAGTCCACCCAAGTCATAGAATTCTTTCTTATAGATGATTACTATCATGTAACTGTTATATTTTGCTTATGTACTTATCACTGAAAATTTTTATATTTATATTGTATATGTGTGTGGTGTCCTAGATAGTGTTAAATGTYAACCTGTCTAGAATCACTTGAAAAAGGAATCTCAAGTCACTAATTGATTATCTTTATCAAGTTGTCTGCGTAGGATTGTTTTGATTATTAATTGATGTGAAGAGGGCAGTCCACTGTGGGCAGCACCATTCCCTAGAAAGGTGATCTTTGGCTAGGCATGACATGGTAAGTGTTCCTCTATAGTTTCTTCTTCGGGCTTCAAGCCTGGAGTTCCTGCCCTGACTTCCCTTAGAGGTAGATTGTGAGCCAGAAAGATAAACCAGATAAACCCTTTCCTCCCCTAAGTTGATTTTGGTCAGTGTTATATCACAGCAACAGGAATGTAAGTGGGATACTTTGTACACACACTTTTCATGACACACGTGCGGAGGTCAGAGGACAACCTGAGGGCATTGGTTCTTTCCACCATGTAAATTTCTGAGACTGAGCTCAGGTTGTCAGCATTGACCACAAGCACCTTTACTGGGCCATCCTGCTGTACCTTCACTCAATGTCTGATGGCCATTTATGCTGCTTCCACCTTTTGGCTGTTAGTGATGCTGCTACTATGAGTATTTGTGCACAAGTCACTGAACATGCACACAAAACATTGTATGTGCACGTCTCTTGGGGGTGTAGGAAAGGGGTTTGCTGAAATGTGGTTAACTAGCTTAATTGGTTAAAGAGCTTCTGGGCTGGTTTTTGAAGTGTGTGCACTGTCTTCTATTCCCACCACAGGGTTATGTGTTCTACTTTTTCCTTTCTCACCAGTGCTTAGCATCTGAGTCAGCCCAGTAAAGCAGTACCTCACGGCGGGGCTGGGGGGGGGGAGGTTTGCTATGCTACCCTGATGCCTGCCCACACCACACTATTTTGCACCCGTCACCCATTGGCTTATTTTCTTTGGGGCAATGCCTATCCATGTACTTTTTATACTTCTTATCATGAGGAGGAAATTGGGTTCCCTTGAGATCCTGCCTAGGGGGTCCTGCCATCTCACCAACAAGGGGGTTCAATTGTGGTATATGCCAATAAAGAGTAATGGGGGGAGATTTTGTGATTTTTATATATTAAGAATGTTCAGTGTTGTTAGGGCCATTGCCAACTAAACATTAGGAGGGTAAGGGGTTACGTCTTGCCTTTTTAGATGGGTTTTGAGTRTGTGGTGTGTCCTTTCAGTTATACCTTGTCCTTGGGGAATATAAGGGATCCCATATGGTAACTTCCCATGTAGAGCAGAGGGTTTTTTAAAATGAATGCTGGTGAAGGGGACGGCCATTTGATTTGATGTGGCAGGCCYGTCATGGTGAATGAGGAGAGCATGGGGGATATATACATTTTTTTAGAGCTTTCTTCCATTGGAAGTGGGAGCAAGGGTCTCTTGTAACAAAAACATATTTTTGTGGCCCAAATTGGGGTATGTTGGTGAGATCAGTCTGCCACAGGGCCTTGGGCTTGAGGCACTGGGCCATATGTTGTATTTTGGAGGTGTTAATTAGCGAGGCACGTGAATTGCAAGTTATTATGATCCAGTGTAGCTGATTGGATGGAATATGGGGGAAGCAGGCTTGTAATCCTTCAAGCTTAACTTGGGTGCATGAGTGGAAATTCTTTGCTTGTTCAAGGGYGACTATAAAAACTCCCACTGAGGTAACTTGGTCAGCCAAGGAGTTTCCCTTAGATATGGGGCCAGGTGGGGGGGGATGAGATGGAGCATGTTGGACACAGACAGGAACAGTCCTCCCTTGAGCCAAATCGGAAACTCTCATGAGCAATGAGGAGAAGGGATTTTCATCTAACAGGGCAAAGGACCCAATGAGCCAGGGGAATAGGTTAACAACATACACACTGTCAGGAAATAAGTTGAAAGGCCACCTTCCTCCTTAGGGGCCATGAGCATAGACAGCATAGAGTTCCCTCAATTGGGGTGGAGGGTGACCAGAGAGCTCCCAGAAATAAACAGTTGGGGGTTGAYCTCCAGAGCAGCAGCCTCCCACCCCCAAGTTGGTGAAAATGGAAGGAGCCTCAGTTGGTCTTCCAGAAAAGAGGCAGGGGCTGGGGCTGTGGGTGTGGGGGGGTAGGGAGCAATGGCAAGAGTAACAGAGCAGAGGCCCATTTTTTTTATTGAGATAATGGTGATCATTGTAACAGAGTAACAGAGCAGAGGCCCATTTTTTTTATTGAGATAATGGTGATCATTGTAACAGAGTAACAGAGTAATAGAGTAACAGAGCAGAGGCCTATTTTTTCATTGGGTTAATGGTAATTCATTGCCCAGAGAACCCCATTAGGCAGATGGCAAAGTGGGAGTGATTTGTAAGTAACCATTAGACATCCTAGAGAGAGAAAGGGGATGTCTTGTTCTTTGCCCAGTATTTGTAGGGCTCTATTTCTTCCTACATTTATCATAAAGGCCAGGGCATCAACCTCTGTTAGAAGTCTGGGGCCATCACCATAAGAGTTTGGAGCCATCCCAAAAGTACTTGAGGCTGATATAGGATCCCATGAGGGTTGGACAGGTTTGTCTTGTGTGTATTGGGCCAGGGACATGCCCTAGAATGACTCGTTAATCTCGCAAAGGGCTTGTTTGGCCTTGGGGGTGAGTCTTGGGTG
>BDUI01003275.1:8634-18929 GCA_002335545.1 Apodemus speciosus | reverse complement strand
ATCCGAAATCGTGGACACAGTCTATGAAGACGGCGATTCCATCAGAGTGGGGCTGGTCCAGTACAACTCGGACCCCACAGATGAATTCTTCCTGAGGGAATATTCTACCAAAAGGCAGATTATTGATGCCATCAACAAAGTCGTCTACAAAGGAGGGAGGCACGCCAACACCAGGGTGGGYATTGAGCACCTGCTGCGGAATCACTTCGTGCCTGACGCTGGTAGCCGCCTGGCTGAGCGGGTCCCTCAGATCGCCTTTGTGATCACGGGAGGAAAGTCCGTGGAGGATGCCCAGGATGTGAGCCTGGCTCTTACCCAGAAAGGTGTCAAGGTGTTCGCCATTGGCGTGAGGAACATCGACTCTGAGGAGGTGGGGAAGATAGCCTCCAACAGTGCCACAGCCTTCCGGGTGGGCAGCGTACAGGAACTGTCCGAACTGAGTGAGACGGTGCTGGAGACTCTGCATGACGCCATGCATGAGACCCTCTGTCCYGGTGTGACGGATGTTTCCAAAGGTAACTGTCTCGGGCACAGCTTCATGCACCCTACTCATGCTGAGAGGGGCCTTACTGCTGTCCTATCCTGTGAGTTCCTCTGGTTCATGGTTGCTTTGGATGTTTATTCATGTTCTTGGTGTTCGCCTACTCACTGTTCTAGAAGGTTCTTCCARGATAAGAGTCAAAGTCTTATAAGCCTTACCTTTTTCTCCCACTGTTTGATTCCCCAGATAGTTTAGACTCATTTATCTTTAAAAGCATATTATTTTGAGATATTGTCTATTTCGGAGCCTAGACTGACCTGGGATTCATGAAATTCCTGAGTAGGCTGGTGCTGGGAGTATAGATAAGCCTCTCAGTGTTTATAGGATCGGTTGCCTGGATTGGGGCATTTATGTTCTGAAGTACTTTCAATTTTAAATGCCAACTTGAGTAAATACCAAATGTATACTGCCGTGCCTAAATAACTAACCACCACAAAGAGCAGCCGTGTTCAAATAGCCCACAATTTTGGGAGTCAGATCTGGCTGCCTCTCCGGGCTCACATGTGGAAGATCTCATCTTTCTCTCTTCCCGCRTCTYTCTCTTTCGCCAGTCTGTAATCTGGAAGTCATTCTGGGGTTTGATGGATCCCGAGATCAGAAYGTGTTTGTGAGTCAGAAGGGCCTCGAGTCCAAGGTGGACATCGTCTTGAACAGAATCAGCCAGATACAAAGGATCAGCTGCAGCGGCAACCAGCTGCCCACCGTGCGGGTGTCCGTGGTGGCCAACACGCCCTCTGGGCCAGTGGAGGCCTTTGACTTTGCCGAGTATCAGCCAGAGCTGTTCGAGAAGTTTCGCAACATGCGCAGCCAGCACCCATACATCCTCACAGCGGACACGCTGAAGTTGTACCAGAACAAATTCAGGCAGTCGTCYCCTGACACTGTGAAGGTAAGCAGGCCAGGGCTAGGAGCCCTGTGCAGTGCTCTGAGCTCCTCTGGCTTCTTGAAGTCTGTCCTGAGTGATTAGTGTTCATCACARTRTGTGGGCYAGGGCTGTTAGAAGCTGCCTTCAAGGAGAGTTACTAAGGACCGGCCATCATTTTCTATGTCTTCTTCCTCTTGTTAGCTTCCCTTGGCCTCTCCCACTCCAACAAAACACACACACTACACATACATGTAACATACACACTCATCACATATACACACATCATACTACACTGTACATATATAAGATATGCACACTCACCATGRTGCACATACACATAATATACACATACATGCACACACCACACTGCAATACATAAAACAGACACACTCACCATAATGCACATACACATAACACACACACATAATGTCATATTACATGCACTCTGTATTTTTTTTTTTTTACTAAGGCTGCCAAACAAAATACCACAGGCATGGTGCCTTAAACCACAAGGATTTCTTTCCCCCAGCCTCTGCTGGAGGCTGGGAGACCAACATCAAGTAAGACCTGGGCAGGGCTGCTCTGCTCTGCAGCCTTGCTGCTTGGCTYGCCCATAGCAGCTTTCTCCTTGGGTCCTCACATGATCATCCCTTTGACTGCTTGTGGCTTGGTCATCTTCTCCTGGGAGGTCAGCCGTCGGATTAGATTAGGGGCCACTCAGATCTTACACAGCTTGGCTGCTTCTTAAAGGTGCAAGTGCAGTCATCTAAGGTACTGGAAATCAGAATTTCAACCAGTTTTTGAGGGGAACACACACATACACACATTCACACACACATGTATGCATTCATCCATGCAGACACACAGTTTCTAGAAACCATATMTCATAAGGATGAGAATACAATACACTGCTTTACTTGCCACTGTTGCTTGTAGTTTTTAAATATCAGTCAGACATGAATGCACATTCCTTTAAGTTTCACATCGCCCTGGCCCTTGGCCTCCAGTCTCCTCGGCTATAGAGGAGGAATCTGAACTCACTGTGACCACTCAGTTCCCTTCCGACTGTCACGATGCTCCCTGGCAGGATGGGTGAGCCTCCACKCCTCYRTTGCTTACAGGTAGTCATTCACTTCACGGATGGAGCAGATGGAGACCTGGCTGACCTATACAGAGCATCCGAGGAGCTCCGGCTAGCAGGTAGGTTCCAGGCTTCCTCCATGTGAGAAGTAAGCCCCTCCCCGCCTCCCAAGGCAGACTGGCCGCTTTACCGAGAGAGATCTATCAGTGCAGTCCTGGGGTGTAGACCATCAGAGCCTCTTGTCCTGCCATCTTGGCCCTCCCTTCCCTGCTTACGCTGTAACATAAGGGTACTGAAGCTACTTCTGAGCCAGGAGCAGCTTTAGAGCTAGGCCAGCTTTAGACACATTGACCACGGGGAACACCCACAATGCACAAGGCTTTTGCAAAAGAGGTCAAGTGTTAGTTCATTCAAGGCCGTCACACACACACCAGGGATGGGATGAGCAGAAAGTCATCACACCATCAATTTGCAGTGATCACAGCTTAGTATTTAGACCACTAAATTAATATAATGCGACCAGTGTTAATCCCTTAGTATGCACATAATTAGTATAAAATAAATCACACAAGCACTTATCAAGCAAGCKTGCCAGTAGCTGCCTGAGCAGCATTGTTTGATTGGATGAACTTTGGAACATCTCAGTGCTGACTACTAATTAAACAGTTGCCAATGCCAGAGGGGCTAGAGCCATGGTTCTCAACCTGTGGGTTGTGACCCCTCTGGCAGGTGCTAAGCACCCGTTCACGGGGGTAGCATATCAGACACTCTGCATATCAGATTTTTACATTATGATTCATAACAGCAAGATTACAGTTATGAGGTCACAACAAAATTAATCGGCTGGTTGGTGGGGCGGGTGTCACAGCAACATGAAGAACCGTATTAAAGGGTTGCAGCATTAGGAAGGTTGAGAACCACTGCTTAGAAGTTAAGGAAGCAGAACTATCCAAGCACATTATCTTTAAATAAGACTTATTTATCTATCTGTTCACCTGTCTGTCTGTCTATCGTGTGTGTGTGTGTGTGTGTGTGTGTATACGTGTACCAAATGTGTCCTCTGAGGCTGAGAAGGGCATTGGATCTCTTGGAATTAGAGATATAGACAGTTACCAGCCACCCATTGTGGGTGCTTGGATCTGAGCCCAGGTCCTCTTTCCCGGTTGCATACACTCTTAACCATTTGAGCCATCTCTCCAGACCCACCTAAGCACGTTGTATTTATGAGCTCACCCCTCCCCAAACAGTGGCGAGGACACTTCTGTGACCTGACTTTAGATGTGTTAATCCATCTGTTCTTCCCATGGCGCACTCCCGGTCGGCAGGGTCAGAGGTGACATGTCACAGACCTTCAGTTGCTCAGAAGAGTTCAGTATCCCAACTCTTCAAGAAGCAAATTGGTTTCATTAAACACATGTAGATTACAGCAAAAATTTAACTGTGAACGTTTCCTTAAAAATAATTAAAAAGGGGAGCTGGGGATATATCTCAGTTGTGGAAAGCATGCAAAGCACCCACACTTCATGTTCCCGGTTTGGTGGTTCGATCCCCCATTACCACCAAAAAGTGAACAACGTGGGCCATAGAGATGGCTCAGTGGGAAAAGGCAGCCACCGCCAAGCCTGCTAACCCGAGTTCAGTTTCCAAGGGTAGAAGGAGAAACTAATTCCTGAACGTTGTCCTCTGACTGCCCCGTGTGCACAAGACACTTGTATTCCCATCCCAAAATGAATCATTATAGCCGAAGAACAACAACTCYCCCTCTCCCCCTCTTCYCCCTCTCCCCCTCTCCCCCGTCCCATCAAATCACCTAACGGAGTAAAGCCAGAGTCAGGAAAAAATGAAATGCAGCTCTCCAGTGCCTAGGTGAGGTGTATTAAATGGTTCCTTTCTCACAGGTGCCCAAGCGCTGATCCTGGTGGGTCTTGAACGTGTGGCTAACCTGGAGCGGCTGATGCAGCTGGAGTTTGGGCGGGGCTTCATGTATGACAGGCCGCTGAGGCTCAACTTGCTTGACTTGGACTACGAGCTGGCGGAGCAGCTTGTGAGTCTTTGTCTCTTTTAAAGAGTTTTACACACACACACACAGACACACACAGACACACACAGACACACACACACAGATTTAGATTTTTGGCATCTCGAGACTGGGGAAGGGTCTATGGATGTATCACTGACTCCCTCAAGGCTTGCTTTATTGCTGTATGAGTCCTTGATATACCATATGCTTTTTTCTGCATGATGGAATCAAGAATACTCAGGGAAAGAGAAATGGAGACCACTTCCAAGTGGGGCTAAGCCTCTTCCTGCCTCCCTGTCTGGGCTCTTCTCTCAGAGAGAGAGAGAGAGAGCAGTTGCCTCCTGGAATGGGGAGTGGGGTGGGGGTGTAGGCAGTGATTCTCAGTCAGTGACTACGGCTGTAGGAGTGGGAGGGAGTGCTGCCCTCTCTTCCTCTTTCTGTCTTAAAAACCTGGATGTTTCTATTGGGTAGAAGCAGCTTCAGCCTAAAACACGGGCGTGAGTGCACGCCACCAGCACTAACTCTGTGAATGGCAGTGCATTTGGGATGCATAAGGTCAGGGGCTTGGTGAGGCAGGGATTCAGAGTGACTGGTGACCCAGATTGTGGAGATCCTGGCTCAGAGCCCTGGGCCTCRCATACTGCCTACCCATGGCTTCTCCAGGGACTCCCCCAGGCCGGTCCTGATTTCCACCATCCCACCTGTGGCTCAGAGAAAGGCAAGCTATGGATTTCTAATTTAGAATGTTCTGTGACCTCAGGTTGCTTCAGTGTGTTGGCCGGATTTTATATTTGAGGTTTGGACATGAGGAGATGTCTTAATTAGGGTTTCATTGCTGTGAAGAGACACCATGACCAAGGCAACTCTTACAGTGAAAACGTGTMATTAGGGTTGCCTGGTAGGTTCAGAGGTTCCGTCCATTATCATTATGGTAGGAAGCATGGCGGCATCCAGGCAAACATGGCGCTGGAGAAGGAGCTGAGAGTTCTCCATGATGATCCACAGCTAGCACAGAGAGGACTGTGTTAGTGAGCATAGCCTGAGCATGCGAGACCTCAGAGCTCACCCCTACAGTGACACACTTTCTTCARCAAGGCCACACCTCCTAATAGTGACATTCCAAACACATGATTCTTCAGGGACCATATCTATGCAAACCACCACAGAGATTATACTGAAAATCCAAACCTTGAATGTCTGTWTTGGAAACGTCTGGGAACTGAACATAGTCTAGGATAAGAATTATCATAGCTGATTTTTCTTTTCTCTCCCGCCAGTGACTTCCCACCCTATGTGGAGAGCTGAGCCCTCAGCTGCAGCTAGCCTTTGAGGGAGTGGCATTAGGTAGCTCGCTGTAGCAGGTTGGGAYGAATACCAATACCTTGGTCTTTTTCTGCTTTCTCTTCTTGATATTAATTTACTTTTTCCTTGGCAGGACAATATTGCTGAGAAAGCTTGCTGTGGGGTTCCATGCAAGTGCTCTGGAGAGAGGGGAGACAGAGGACCCATTGGCAGCATCGGGCCGAAGGTATGGCAATTGGACTCTTCATACCACAGGCTAGACTTCACATCACAGGCTAACTTCAAGCTCCGGAACTATTTGGCTGGGTGACTTCCTAATATCATGGATGGTTATGAGGGAGGGAGAAGGCCCTGGCCATATTGCCAATTCTGGGCTCCAAGGTACCGCTCTTTGATCAGTAGCCCCAGTGTCTTGCTGGTGATGGAGATGGCCCAAGCACCTGCCTCGTTTCCCTCTTCCACTGGATGGGACAGTCTACTCTTGGTTCTGTCATATGGCTCTGCCATTTCATAAAACAATGTGAAAACCCAAGCATGCCCACTGGCAGCCTCATGGTGTGGGTCAGCGGTTACCTTAAAAGAGAGCCATAGCTCTCTTGGAAAAGAGAGAGTCTGAGATAGCCCAATGGAAAGATCATCACTGAATAGAGAGTGGGCAACGCCCACTGCCACGCTGTGTGTCACCACAGCTCCACTGAGCAAAGGCACTGCTGAGATGCTTTATGCAGAACACAGGTGACAATGGAACTCATGTGCTTTATTTCAGGGTATCTCCGGGGAAGATGGCTACCGAGGCTACCCGGGTGATGAAGGCGGACCCGTGAGTAAAAGCTCCCCCTTGAATTTTTATTGGGACTTCTTCTTCTTTCCATATGGGGACTGAATGGCAAAGTTTGAAGCCTGTCTGGTGGCTAGGGGGCTTTCTCATTAGGAGGAAAATTTTCTCTTACTTAACCATTTTCCTTTCATTCCCACACCAAGAACAGTGAGGTTCCTTGAATGTGACGAGTGTGTGGGGTGCATGGGGAGACTTGATCTGTCTCAGAGTGGAGGGAGGTTAGATCGGGGACCACCAAGTATGATATGCCCAGTGCCCACTAAGTGTCTGAGCAGAAGTTGGTGGTGATAGGCGTCCCTAATCCCAGCTTGTGAGAGGCTGGGGCAGGAGGTGGCTGGGCTGCTGAGCTATTATGTAGCGAGGCTCTGGTAAGTCTGTGAGGCTCTGGGACCCAAGACAAGGCCCATATCTGAGATATGGGACAGAGGGGCTCCTGGTTTCCAGGTGCCCAGACCAGATAAGGATGTCAGTGCTGATCCTATTGTCCTGGGACAGCTGGATACCATGACAATACAGTGCAATGGTCAGGGGAAAGAGCAGTACCCCCTGGACACTGCGACTATCCCAGAGTCTTCTCTGCAGCCCGCGAAGTTGTAAATTCTTGCTCAGTCAGGAGCTGGGGGACTGAGGATGTCTGTACACATAGCCAGCTTACAGTGAAGCCTTCTGTGTGCTGCATGCTGTTCTTTGGGAGAGAGTTAGAAGAGACCCCAGAGAAGAGATTCCTGCCTGCAAAATGCCTTTGTTCTCTTTACAGGGTGAGCGAGGTCCACCTGGTGTGAAYGGCACGCAAGGTTTCCAGGGCTGCCCAGGCCAGAGGGGAGTGAAGGTACAGTATGGATTCGTGTGTAGGAGAATCTGCGCAGRGCATGCAGGGAGGATATGAGCTCTCCATGTGCCTCGGGGAGGGAGGGTAGCAGGCTGGGCTCTCTCCATTCTCAGAGCCCAGTAGCCAGGGTCTCTCACCGAAGGTAGCTCTGCATTGGGTGGGTTGGGAGGCCAGAGCACAGGCTATCACTGGGAAGGAGCCTGGTTGGAGACAGTTTCCTGTGGAAACATTTAGCAGCCAGGAGTCGGTCCTGAAGTGCAAGGTTCTGGCCGGACCTGGGGAGGAGCCGGGGAAAGAGGTTCAAGAAAGAACTGCATTAGACTCCAGGGTTGGCTGCTTGCTGACTTGGAGAGCAGGGGTGGAAGGGAAGGGTCTGCACACAGCAAGTTATGAAACTGACCTTCTGTTTTTGGAGTGGCCTGTCCTTCCAGGGAGAAAGACCACCCAAGTGTTCACCTCCGGGCAAATTCGCTTTATAATATCCCACCTGGCAGTGAGAGACAAGCAGTGAGAGACAAGCCAGAATGCATGTTTAATGTATAGCTCCTCAGAACCAGGGCTATTCAGACACAGGTGAAGGGGCTTCTGTCCTGAGGAACTGGCTCTTGGTCACTGATGTTTCTTCTGTCCCCTTTCTTTCCAGGGTTCTCGAGGATTCCCAGGCGAGAAGGTACTCAACCTTTGTTTGTTTTAATAAAAACTCCCCTGATGCTGCTTCTTCTCCCCCACTGGGATAACTTGATCCACTCACTGTCTGCCCTTTTCTTCTCAGGGTGAACTGGGAGAAATCGGCTTGGACGGTCTGGATGGTGAAGAGGTGAGTGGCTTTACCTCCCACGTTCCAACTGCGTCTATTCCTGAGGTCCTGGTCACCAGCAGTCCACAGGAGCTGTCACATTGCACAACCCACTCTCGTTGTCTTTACAGGGAGACAAGGGGCTGCCTGGTTCGTCTGGAGAAAAGGGGAGTCCTGGAAGAAGGGTAAGTGTGCTCATCACTCCCTGTCCCGGGGGTCGGGACATGACACCTTCTCCAGGGACCAGTTAGCATTCTTCCCACGGGTTTCCTGGTAGATATATGAGTGATGTCCCCTCTCAACTGTGACACCCTATATGTCATTTCCTTGTTGGAAAGTATGTCCCACAGGGCGACATACTTTCACAGACTGAGTTTGTTCTGTTGTAAACCCATTTCTCAATGCCTGAGGCTGAGAGACTCTCCAGGAAACATTTGTGGACTAGCCAAACACATCAGAAATAGTTTGACATAATTTGGGAACTAGAGAGATGGTTCAGCGGTTAAAAACATATATTGATCATACAGAGGACCCCAGTTCAGTTCCTAGCTCTCAGATTGGATGTTTCATAACTGCCTGTAACTTCCACTCTGGGGGATATGCTGCCCCCTTCTGGTCTCTGCAGATACTGCACACAGGTCTACACACACAGACACATATACATACTTTTAAAGAAAATGAATCTTAGGAAAGAAATGATCTTTTTCAGCTTCATGCTAAATGGGAAAATGGCAACAGGTGTTCTGATGAGACTTACAAAATGAGGAACGTGATTTTGATGAACAACGTAGAAGTCTAAGGTGTAGCTTGAGGGTTACAGTTAGCAAACATCACTGTATTAGATATTCTGGTTGGAATAGCAGACACCAGCTAATTGATTACAGAAACAAAGTAGTGGGACAATAGATATAATCATTTTCTTCACCATAGCAACCACCCATATATATACAATGTGTATGTGTGTGTGTGTGTGTGCGTGCGCGCGTGTGTGTATGTATGCATCATCATGGCATCATGTTATAGATCTCAAACACTCACTAAAATACTTGTCAAAATATCCACCAGAAATATCTAGTTTTGAACTTCTTCTGTGTGATTGATTTAGGGTGACAAAGGACCCAAAGGAGACAAAGGAGAGAGAGGAGATGTCGGAATTCGAGGTGACCCGGTAAGGAAGATTTCTGTATTTCAGATTTTATGGGAGGAGGTTTATGAGGGAAGAGAAAAGGGGTCGTTTCCATTTTGAAAATGCTTTACGACGTGCTGATGAAATACGAGATTTATCCTGTCCTTTCAATTTGGGGGTCATGGGGAGATGATTTGTTTCCAATACAACAAGCGTTTTCAAGTCACTCTGTAGGTGTGTCTCCGAGGGTCTTCCCGAGATRCCCTCTGGACACCTTTGCCTTAGGATGTGTCCTGTGCAGCTTTCTGGTTCGTGGATTTGTAAACCCTTTAAGCAAAGCACCACTGCTGTGATGGCCTCCTCTTCAGGTCACCATCCTCTATGGGAGAGGAAGGAATGTGAGACTGAGTGTCCCCAGTAGGGAAGGATTTGTGCCATCCCATTGGGGCCACAGTTAGGCTCTGGGTGTTAGCCGGATAGGAGGTGGCTTGAAGCGCCATCTTTGAGAGCTTTCCCTTCGGTCTGATGCTAAGAATTCTAATGGCTGCCTTTTCCTTATGTGGGGCTCACTCAACAACCCTGTTGTTTTCAGGGTGACTCAGGACGGGACAGCCAGCAGAGAGGACCCAAAGGAGAGACGGGCGACATCGGCCCCATGGTACAGTGATCCGTACCCAGAGACCCTCTGTGCTCAGGGCGGCGAGCAGACTCTCACGGCATTCACGCCTCACCAGCTGCAGTCCCTGTGAACTGCAGTCTGTGACACCAGCAGCACTGTCCCCAAGGCTGGCACCTGTGTGCCTGGGAAGGGAGCCTCTGTGGGACTGGGCCTCAGGGCTGTTCCCAGGCAGCTGTTGTGCCCTGCAGCTCTGTGCAGAGAGCTCTGGTGAAGCCAAA
>BDUI01003274.1:81629-98835 GCA_002335545.1 Apodemus speciosus | reverse complement strand
CTCTTTATTAAAATGCAGTGTCCATGAGCTCTTTGAGAGTGCATCTATAAAAATGTACAAGTTGCCAGTTTTGATGGTATTCTCTAGTAAGTCCAGGGCATGTCTTTTTGCTGGTTGCTTCCTCTTCCAATCCACCCGTATGTGCTGTACTCTTTGCTGATTATTGTTTATCTCAGCTTTTTTTTTTTGTTTTTTGTTTTTCTGAACACTGGACATGTAAAAATATATTATGTGCTCTCTCTGGTTGTTTGCTCATTTCTTTTCCTTGGGATTTGGTCTTGTAGCTGTTTGTTTGCGTAATAATCTCATTCTTGATATATCATGGAAGTGTCCTCATGTGCAGCCATTGAAGTCTGTTTAGATTACTGGCCACACARTTATTTCCATCAACGCATAGAGCTAATGCATCTAGCTTTTGCCAAGGATCTCTGAATGACGGTGCATGGTCTCAATGCTTATGTGAGCAGATTGTAACTGCCTTAGTCTTCATTTGCCACTTGTGTAGAGACAGAGACAGAGACTTAGGTATTTCTCTAGAGTACACACACACACAMACTCAAGACCATGAGCATGCATACAGCTTTATGAACAAACTTGGCCTTTTAGATTTTCAGAAAAATGTTGGATCTTTTAATAATAATTCATAAACATGTTACTCTTCCAGTTCTCATCTTTATATGTTAGCTAGGTATATGCTCATGTAGCTGTCACTACCACCTCTGGCTGCTGAGTTCTAAAAAGCTGGCCTTGTTTGTTTTTGACAGGCCATTCTGGGGAAAGGTTACTGTCGTGGCAACCTGAGTGAGATCAAATGCAGGTAAGCACAGGAGCAACAGGCAGCTGGACAGGTCAAGAATGGCAACTTCTGAGAATGGGCCTTTGGAAGAGTTCCTGGGTGGGTCCTRGACTGCTGGGGTTCCTGGTGCTTTGAACCTGCTGTTTGCTTAGGTCATGAGTGCTGGGGAGAACAGGGTGAGGGTAGAAGGGCTCACAGTCAGAGCCTCTGTTCTGTCAGTGGTGTTTTTTTGGACATAAGCTTCCTGGGTTATTGCAAGCCTTGGGTTGGTGCCAAGTCATGAGATTGTTGACTAGCAGTTGTGCTAAAGCCTGGAATCAGCTCCCCCCTTAGCAGGGTGCTGCAGAGCAGTGAGGGGTCTCTAAGTGTGGAAAGACTCAGTGGAGTGGGAAGTAGATCTGGTGAGGTGGGACAGACACACTGCTCACTGTAATAGACTATGTGTCCTTGTCACGAGTGTCACCAGTGGTGAGGTAGGACAGACACTGCTCACTGTAATAAATTGTCTTCTTCAAGACTGTCACTAGCTAGTATGTGACACTGTTTCTGTGTAGCCATGTTTGCCTACACAGATGTTACTACAGTTTTAGGTTTGTGAATTACAGCTGGATTGCCAGAGTCATTTTGCTCAAAAGGAAAGTTGAAAACAAAACAAGCCATTTATTGAATGGTGTCCTATGCCTGAACATACTGCTTAGGGAAAATTGAGTTTTCTTTCTAAGGAATTCCCCAGTAAAAGACAGCCAGAGCCCATTTTCCCCTTGGTTGTGTGCAAATATCTAGATGTGTTTTTGTATATTTTCATGTTTTAGTTGCTGAAGGTAACTGATTTTTTCCTCATTTGTTACTGTGTTGTAGCAGTATCTGAGTGTCATAATTGAGCATATACAGGTATACTTTTCTAGAAGGGAGGCTTGTCTATAGACCCTTGATATGATGGCTCTGTCCAGTGTTCTTGTCTGCGACCTTTTGTGTGGGTTAGTCTGCATCTTTATAACCGAGGAAGACCGAATGGTTTGCAGATGTAATAAAGAGATAGGCTTTCATTTCACATTGGCCTGTGCTGACACTCATTTCCTTACTTACAGAGCTCCTGGGAAGCAGGGCTATGGCAAGCTGAGAGTCCCATCCTTGTCTGGTAGGCCCAGTGTGTGTAGTTTGGGGCTAGGCTTTTACTTGTTGGTTACTATGGCCCTGCTCCTCTTTTTTATAGTTATTTAAGGTTCAGTATAAAATATAAAACACCAACTAAAGATTTACACACAATTTAAGGAATTTATATACACAAGGAAAAGAACTTGAGCAAATAAAAATGAGTGTCATTCCTGTCTCCCAGGAAGTAACATTGCTTAAGTTTAATTACTTTAATTGACTCAGTAGAGACACAGGGCCAGCTGGCACTCCTATAGGACACTGCTGGCCTTATAGTACTTGAACAGCACTATGGGAGTGCCTGGCTTCCCTGCGGGAAAGCTTGGTTCACCAAGGTGTCACTGTTGAAGACCGTGCCCAACTACTGCTTTTGGATTTTGAGTTGTCAGAGTTAGGGCATGAAGGTATGTTTTGGAAAAGGACTTTCAAATGTAACATATGAGCGAATTGTGTTCTACTGAATGAGTTTAGCTTATATATGATAGAAGCTTTATTAGAATTGGTGCTCAATTACTTACTAGGTGTGGAGGTAAAAAAATTATAGGTGATTCATGTAAAGTCAGAATCACATGAAAAATATGTGCTGAGGATTCTGGTATTTTCAATTCAAGGGAAATGAAAATTAGTGGTTAGAATAAGTTTTATATCATCTTGGAAAAATGTGAGCAGGAAAGTACTTTATGTGTTTCTCTTGGTGAACAAGTCTGCTTTCTTTTAAAGAGACACTATTAGCAGGTCAGACCTTTGATAGGTACATAAAGTAGGATCTGAGAACTCTCAGTCTGAAAATTAAGAAGCCAGAAGCTGAGAGGTGTGGAGATACATAGTTGAGATCTGTAGGGTTTGTGGCATGTTCACTTAGGATTCAGTTCTTAGCGCTGCTCCCTCAGATCTTCACAGTCAGGAAGGCGAGAGAAGTTTAAGTACTTTACAGTAAGAGTTCTGATTGTGAAGGAATGGAGTTTGGGCAGTTGGATTGGCATCTAGAGACATACTACCCCGAATATATTTGATAATATCTGAAAGTTGGAACTAGGAGATAGGACAAAGCCGTGATGAGGGATAGGACCACACCCTGAATTGAGACGAATGACCACTCCATGCCCTTCCTGAGAAATTAGTTTATGCCCTTGAGGAAACCACACTAGACATGCCAGCTGCTCACTCTGTTTCTATAGGTGGTTGGCTAGAAACCTCAGTCAGTCCATGAAGGTGAAACACCAAGTGTGTCCTGTGAGGACACACTGTTCTTCAGAACAGTGTGAGTTTCATCGTTGACACAGAYAGAAATCCTAGGCATGCATGGCGGAACCGATAGCCATGGTATAGACTGGCAGTGGACAATTAGGTCAGACTGAATTCAGTGATGTGGGCACATTAAACTGGTAGTCTGCAGTTCTTCAGTTTGGGGAGTTATGAAGAACTATGGTACTTCAACCCAAGCGTGGCCCCAAATGCAGTTTCCAGAGCAGGCTGGGAATGTTGTACCTACGATGGTCTGGTGGTCAAGTTGGAATCTGTAGGCTTGGGGAGATGGGAAATTGAGTCTGTGGGCCATTTAAGGTTACTCACGGAGGTTGGGAGTGGTAGAGCACACCTGGTATCTCAGTGCTGGGAGGATCAAAAGTTCAGCCATCCTGGGCTATASAGGGAGTTAAAGACCAGCCTGGGCTACATGAGTTTCTGCCTTAAGAAGAGATTTACTCACCAAAATTGCTGGGACACATTTTTAGAGGAGCCCTGACATCCTGGAAGAACTCTGGGTTCTGTGCTCAAAGGGTAGAACTTTTAGTGGGATTGTAGCCACTGAATTGGGGAACCTGAACACAGCACTCAGTTTCTAAGGATGAGATGGGTGGGGTTACCAGGATATTCAGCAGAACCAAACAGACTAGTCTGGCTTCTGCAGACCCAGGGCGTATTGATTTTGGTATTCCCATAAGTGAAACTGAGAATTGATCTTTATAAGCTCAAAAGTCAAGGTGAGATAAAATCTAAGGCAGAATGATAAAAGTATGTCAGAATTGACTATTTCATGGAAAATTATACAGATAAAATGGTAGGCATAAAAATATTTCTAAGTTGATAGAAAATGGAATTTTCAATCATTTCAATCATTTCAGTCATTTTCTGATAAAATTGAAGATTTACATGGAAAATATTTCTGATAAAATTGAAGAAATATATAGAAAACATGTTAAAACTGAAGATTATCATGGAAAATAATACAGATAAAATGGTAGACATAAAAAAATTACTAAATCGAAAGAGGAATTACAAACATTTTCTAATAAAATTGAAGATTTACATGAAAAATATTTCTGTTGGTCTATGTTTTTTTATTGGGGAATTGAGTCCATTGATGTTAAGAGAGATTAAGGAATAGTGATTGTTGCTTCCTGTTATTTTTGATGTTATTTTTATGTTTGTGTGGTTACTTTTGGGTTTGTTGGAAGAAGATTACTTTCTTGCTTTTTCTAGGGTGTAGTTTCCCTCCTTGTGTTGGTGTTTTCCATCTATTATCCTTTGTAGGGCTGGATTTGTAGAAAGATACTGTGTAAATTTGGTTTTTATCATGGAATGTCTTGGTTTCTCCATCGTGTTTTTCTATATATTTCTTGAATTTTATCAGAAATATTTTCTATGTAGATCTTCAATTTTATCACAAAATGTTTATAATTCCACTTTTAATCAGCTTAAAAATTTTTTATTGAATATCATCTTCATTTACATTGTTATTGTAAAACCTTTCCCAATTTCCCCCCTCCCCAAAGCTTCCCAACCCCTCCTCCCTCCCCTGCCTTCATGTATATGCCCCTCCACCCGACACACTCCCACCTCCCCCTCCTCGGTTTTCCTTTGTTGGGGCCTCTGTTGATCCTTTACTTGACCAAGGACCTCCTCCGGCTCCTCCATTGGGGACCCCATGCCCAGTCCAATAGTTGGTTGCTAGCATCTGCCTCTGTATTTGTAGGCTCTGGCCGGGCCCCTCTGGAGACAACCATTGCACGCTCCTTTTGGTATACACTAACTTAGAAATATTTTTATGCCTACCATTTTATCTGTGTAATTTCCATGATAATGTTCAATTTAAACATGTTATTCTATGTTTTTCTACAATTTTATCAGAAATATTTTCCATGTAAGTCTTCAATTCTATCATAAAATGTTTCTACTTTCTTTTTCAATTAATTTAGCAATGTTTTTTATGTCTACCATTTTATTCTTTAATTTTCCATGAAAATTGTCAATTTTAACATGTTTTTCTATATAATTCTTCAATTTAGTCAGCAATATTTTCCATGTACATCTTCAATTTTATCATAAAATGTTTTTACTTCCTTTCTCAATTAAAAGAAATAAAAAGACAGTGAGTCACAGTCCTCTGTCAGTTCCAGACCTGAGCAACTTACAGAGCTAAACTCATAAATGAGAGGCAGGTTGAGTCCCAGTTAACCATATCCTTTGTAAAGCTGTCAAAATTTATACACCCAGCCTTTCCAAGGGAAGCTGTGCACTACATAAACTCATAATCATACCTGTGGGGAACTACTGGACTCTGATAGTTTGAGACTCAAAATGTTTTTATGTTTGACTCTGGTTATTATGAATGGGGCTTGTGGCTCACCAAACTCATCCTGTGTTTATCTCTCCAGTTTTAGAATGCATAAGTGGAGTAGTTGTAGAGTCCATGGAACTCACCGTTTAGACCAGAGGACTGAGCTTTGCTTTGATGAAGCCAGAAGAYAGTACATCCAAAGTACTGCCTCATTTCAAGAGGCATTAGATGAGCACCATTACTAAGGACTTGAGGATAGAGAACAGCCATTGCCACCAGGTCCTCCTCAGCTCTCTTATGTAAGGACACACACGGGCACACACGGTGTACCTATGATCAGGCTGTCCAGGTTCAAATATGTTCCAGACAGTACTCCAAATGCCCACCGCCCCCACTTTGCTATACTCGCTCCCTGACCCGCAGCTTGTCCCTACAGCCTTACGGGGAGCTTCCTAGCGCCTTTTGACAGAAGAAATAAAAACCAAGGCCTGCTGTGTGTAGTATTCAGGCACTGCCCCGATAAGGTTATCTGTAGCACATAATGCCTTTTGGGACGCTTCTGGGTAGCGGTTCTGGGGAACCTTCCAGAAGCAGAACTGTGAGGGTGTGCTTGTTACTCACTTTGCCTTGAGGAAAAGAGCTGGCATGCATTTACAGGCTGATTATGAGTTGTGGCCAGTGTTTGGCTAGGCGGTCTGTAGTGTATRGAGAACAGGATTAGAAAACTGATGAGAGGAAGCCTGGACATGCCTGAATGGGCGAAACATCCTCAGGATATTTGTTCCCCATGTACTTGTTCACGAGGAGGTGATGTCAGCAGAGGGGATTAGTGGTTATGTGGTAGGATCCCCTCTTTTCTGGTCTACTCTCCTTTCAGGGGAAGAGCCATATGTGGTATGGGCCCTCCTCCTCCTCTGCACCCACAGTGCCTCAGTGGGTTCTGGCTAACTCAGTCTTCCTAAAAGAGATGGATGCTAGGTATGTTTTAGCACTATGGGTTTGCACTAATTAAGGCTGATTTATACGTGGCTACTGCTGAATGTACACTTTGCCAGCAGGACCCTGATTGGAAGGTGCTTGATAAATGCCATTCCCTAGATGATCAGCCAGCTCCCCAGTGGCAGTGATTCTATTGGACCACCTGTGTCATGGAAAGGGCAGACTTTTGTTCTTATTGGGAGGGTGTTGACATGGATGTTCCTTCCCATGTGCAGTTTTGTGGAGACTACTGCCCATAGGTCACAGAATTCCTTAACCACTTCTGTAATGTTCTACACAAGAGTTNAGTACATCCAAAGTACTGCCTCATTTCAAGAGGCATTAGATGAGCACCATTACTAAGGACTTGAGGATAGAGAACAGCCATTGCCACCAGGTCCTCCTCAGCTCTCTTATGTAAGGACACACACGGGCACACACGGTGTACCTATGATCAGGCTGTCCAGGTTCAAATATGTTCCAGACAGTACTCCAAATGCCCACCGCCCCCACTTTGCTATACTCGCTCCCTGACCCGCAGCTTGTCCCTACAGCCTTACGGGGAGCTTCCTAGCGCCTTTTGACAGAAGAAATAAAAACCAAGGCCTGCTGTGTGTAGTATTCAGGCACTGCCCCGATAAGGTTATCTGTAGCACATAATGCCTTTTGGGACGCTTCTGGGTAGCGGTTCTGGGGAACCTTCCAGAAGCAGAACTGTGAGGGTGTGCTTGTTACTCACTTTGCCTTGAGGAAAAGAGCTGGCATGCATTTACAGGCTGATTATGAGTTGTGGCCAGTGTTTGGCTAGGCGGTCTGTAGTGTATRGAGAACAGGATTAGAAAACTGATGAGAGGAAGCCTGGACATGCCTGAATGGGCGAAACATCCTCAGGATATTTGTTCCCCATGTACTTGTTCACGAGGAGGTGATGTCAGCAGAGGGGATTAGTGGTTATGTGGTAGGATCCCCTCTTTTCTGGTCTACTCTCCTTTCAGGGGAAGAGCCATATGTGGTATGGGCCCTCCTCCTCCTCTGCACCCACAGTGCCTCAGTGGGTTCTGGCTAACTCAGTCTTCCTAAAAGAGATGGATGCTAGGTATGTTTTAGCACTATGGGTTTGCACTAATTAAGGCTGATTTATACGTGGCTACTGCTGAATGTACACTTTGCCAGCAGGACCCTGATTGGAAGGTGCTTGATAAATGCCATTCCCTAGATGATCAGCCAGCTCCCCAGTGGCAGTGATTCTATTGGACCACCTGTGTCATGGAAAGGGCAGACTTTTGTTCTTATTGGGAGGGTGTTGACATGGATGTTCCTTCCCATGTGCAGTTTTGTGGAGACTACTGCCCATAGGTCACAGAATTCCTTAACCACTTCTGTAATGTTCTACACAAGAGTTRCTTCTGGTTATTGAACCTGTTTCATGGTAAATCTGGTCAAGGAGCTCATGATTACAGGAGTGTGGCAGTGGCCCCAAGCCTCTGGRGTTCACTGACTTTACCATCTTCCATGATAGTGTGACAGTGGTCCCAAGCTTATGGGTTCACCAACTTTACCATCTTCCACGATAGTGTGACAATGGTCCCAAGCTTACGGGTTCACCAACTTTACCATCTTCCACGATAGTGTGACAGTGGTCCCAAGCTTACGGGTTCACCAACTTTACCATCTTCCACGATAGTGTGACAATGGTCCCAAGCTTATGGGTTCACTGACATTACTATTTTCCATGACATTTAAAGTCAGATGGCTTGGTAGAATGGTAGCATGGTCTTTTGAAGACTCAGTTACAATACCAGGTTGGTGGTTGAACCTTGAAAGGTCCAGACAGGATTCCTTAGTAATCCGCCTCTACTGTCTGTCAGCACCTATGATAGATACTGTTCCTCCCCTTGTGAGGATTCACAGGATCCAAGAATCAAAAATGGAAATAACCTTGGCTATTATTTTCGTGACTTTAGGAAGACTTCTGTTTGCTGTTCCCATGATCTTATCCTTACTGGTCTAGGGGTCTGAGGTCCAGAGAGAGGAACATTACTATCAGAAGGCACAACAATGATTTTGCGGATCAGCTAAGACTCACTCCTGGTCCCTTCAGCCTTCTGCCTTTGAATCAGCAGGCAAAGGAGAGAAATTAATGCTGTCAAGGAGAAGTTGAACTGCTGCTTTGCACTGGAGGCACAGGGCTCAGCGGTCAGGCAGTCCCTTAGGATAGCTCTTCATACTGTCACGCTCAGTGGTTAAGGTTTGCAGAAACTGGCCCTGTTCTGGCCTTGGAGCTCCAGAAGGATTTGGGTTGGGTTGTCCTGGTAGGTAAATAGTCAGAGCCAGTTGAAGCAGTTGCTGATCTCCAAGGGACTATGGGATGGGTAGTGGACATGACAGTTGTTGATGCAGACTGTGAGCACATGACGAGACACACACACAACAGCTACAGTTGCACATGCATTGTCTGTTGCCTCATGGTGTAACATGTTTTCACATTACTTCATAGCATATAAGTCTTTTTGTAGCCATAATGTTTAAGTGACCTGAGCTCAAGCACCAGAACATCGCTTGGGGATTTACCTTCTCTCTTGGGACAGTAGTGAATGTGCTTCAGATTCTGTGCAAGATGGTTGTATTGTGTTGTGTGGGAAACTTGACTGTGGCTTAGGAGAATGCATACAGGTGAAAGGTTGACAAGGACTGCCCCTTCGACGCTCAGGGTTACCTGTGAAGTTGATTGGGTCTTGTGGTATCCTGACACAGGCCCAGCATTATTCTCTGTGTGTCTGAGGGTGATTTTGAATAACATGACTGTTGCCTTCTCCTGTAAGAGTGGACCTCATCCAATTAGTAGAGAATCCAAATTGAAAGAGTTGTGTCAGAGGGGATGCAGCGTCCCTGCTGACTGGTGCTTTTGGCCCTTCTGGTCTGTTTTCAGGATCATACTAACTGCCAGGCCCGCACTGCTGACTCTCCCTGGTCTGTAGTGTTCTGACTGCAAATCCCAGGACTTCTCAGACCYCATGACCATGTGAGCCAGTCTCTATAGTCAGTCTCTCTGTCAGTTTCTCTCCCTAGTTCCCTCCCTCTCGCCCTCCTCCTGCCCCCTTTCCCTTGACTAGAGTCTCTGACTTCTGGGTCTAATTTGTTCTGTGCTTTCACACTTCATGAGGAGAGCTCTCCAATGGCTCATTGGATCYTTCATTTTCTTCTAAGTAAAGCACACGGCATTAATATACTAGTACTTCCCTACAAAGCAGTCCACTGCTTGCTGTCTGCAGCTTACTCTTCCATTTTAGTTTGTGCGCTGTGCAGAATCCTTTTCCTTACATTTAGGACAAGTTACGTAGAAGTATGTTCTTTATTTTTAAGTTACTTGAGAACTTGCCAAATTCCATCTTTATTGACTTTTAATGTATCTCTGCTGTGGGTAGTGAGGACTTTTTGTATGATGTCAGCTTTCTAAATCAAATTGAGACTTGTGTGGCTCAGAATCTCATATGGCTTTGAACACTGTATGTACTTGAAGGCCTACTCTGACCTGGTTGGGTAGAGCCTACTCTGAAGGAATGTAGATTATATCAAGGTATTGATGATGTTGTTGGGTTTTTGCATACTTACTGATTTTTTTCCTACTTCATGTTTAATTGGCTATTAAGACAACTATTACCTCTACATGTGGCTGCTGCCTTACATGTCTTATCTTTACTGCCTCTCAGTATTTTATGTGTTCTGAAGTGTTGGGTACACATATGTTGATGGTGATATTGTCTTCCTGATTAACCTCCGTCCAGTAATGTTCTTCAACCTAGAGTTTAATTAATCTCATCTTTCCACCTCATCTTTCTCTTGAACAGTGCTTGCCTGGTGTTGCCTCTTTAGGTTTTAATCTCATTTCCCTTTCTTTTACAGAGTGCTGACCATGTTGAGTCTGCGTGCAGCACCACATCAGATTCAGTTGTGCAGACTCTGTACTCCTGTTGAGTACTGTTAGCACCCTGGTTGAATTCAAGTATCAGTTTACTGGTTGCTCTTTTGTTTCCTATTCTGCATCTTTTCCTGACTTAGAGTGGGTTTGAGCTTTTATTTTCTTCTTTAATAATTTCATTTTATGCCTATTGTGGACTGGCTGACTTAGATCTTTGCTAATTATTATTTAAATGATATAAGAGTCCACAGTATGCATTTAAACCTATACTGTATATTTTTAATGTATAGTAAAATTGCTTTCTAAAATACTGTTATTTCATCTTTTTGTGGTATTGGTGCTGTTCTGCAATCTTTAAACTTTATATTCTGTGAGTCAACAGCGCATTTTTACTTTTTCCCTATAAATCCAGTTACATCTAAAATTTTCATGTTTGCCAAGTTGACCATGCTGGCATTCCTAGTTCTGCGAGTTCTGTTTGTGAGGGCCACATTTCTGGTTTTATTTTTCTTCTTTCTAGAGAAATGTCTGTATGTTAAGTTCAGATCTTGTGGTGGATAATTCTTCCCATTTTGTTTGTCTGATCGAAGATATTTCCCTCAAGAAGTCTACACTGCCATTTATCCTCCAGCCCCCTAAGTATTAGTGGGCCTAAGTCACTGTGACAAATACCTGGAGAGCAGCTGGGAGAGAGGAAGGTTCTGTTCTGGCTGGTTTCAGTGTGCGTGGTGTGCACCACTGCTGTGGGACTCTGGTGAGGTGTATGGTCGCAGTGGCAGGAACTCATGGTGGAGTGCCTCTTGGTGGTTAGGAACCGAAGAACGTATGACTGTGCTTGCCAGCCAGGGCGCGGCTCCCCATCCGGCTGCACATTACTAACCTTGGCGTTTCCAACTCAGCTGACTCAAGATGAACCACCACACAGCAGCATGTCACCTTTGCATTGACTTTGGCTTATGAGGGTTTTGGTAAGAAGTCTGCTTTTATTCCTGCTTTAATTCTCTGGTATGTAATATATCCCTTTTCTGGATTTTTAAAAATGTCCTATGGTGTGTATTTAGGCTGTGATACACACTGTACTATTTTGTGTTTACGCTGCAGGCTCTAGCCTTTTGGATCTCTCATTTCTTGGATTTTTCATTCTGTATTTCTGCATTTTTGGAAAGGCTCTCAGTCACACATACACCAGGCCACTTGAACTTGCTCTGTGCTCACAGTCTGCCCTCTCCACATTATCAAGTAGTCACTGTAGCTGGTTATCTTTTCGCGGTGTTGTCAGTCCCACCCTGGGGCTTTGCCTCAGTTCCCAGACAGTTTCATGGAAACCTTTCAGCTCTCCCACATCTCTTTTTATTTTTCTTTCTTAAAGGTATGGAGCACACTTCCTGAGACCTTTTGTTTTGTATGGGCTTTTTGTGTTGGAGTTGTGGTTGTGATTCTCACAGCAAGAAAAGATTCTCTCAGGTGTGGGTGGCAGAGTGGGCCTCTCTCAGCAGCTGTAGCCATGACTGCTGMAGAGTTGCTGAAATTGCTGGATGATTGACAGAGCTCTTTAAGTCTTAGGGAGAATGACGGGCCTGATGATTGACCACAGAGCTCCAAAGGTCTGCAGGAGAATGGCAGGCCTGCATTGCCTGACAGATCTTCAGGGGTGGCACCAGTACACCAGTATTAGTTCACAGAGCCACGAAGGCTTGGCCTCCATCTTTCCTGTGTACTGTATGCACGCGCGCGTGCGCGCGTGCACACACACACACACACACACACACACACACACACACACACACACATGTTGTTTGAACCCTCTCTCGCTTCCCTCTTATCATCCTCCCTACTTTTTTGGTTTTTTGTTTTTGTTTTTGTTTTTGTTTTGTTTTGTTTTTTGTTTTTTTGAGACAGGGTTTCTCTGTGTAGCCCTGGCTGTCCTGGAACTCACTCTGTAGACCAGGCTGGGTCTCGATTTCTCGAACTCAAGAAATCCACCTGCCTCTGCCTCCCAAGTGCTGGGATTAAAGGCATGCGGCAGCCTCCTCCCTACTTTTACAAGTTGCCTTTCTTCCCCAATTCTTCCACCTTCTGCTTGCCTGTTACATGCATTCCGTTACCTTCTCACTTTCCTCCTTCCTGAGGATATACAAATGATAATTGGACACATACACAGTACACATTGTATGCATGCATGCAGTTTTTAGCCTAGAGTCTAAGAGAAGAGGAGAGATGCCCTGCCTGTCGTTCTGAACCTGACGATAACTGCTTCCATGACTCATGCTGTGCAGCCGAATGGACTTCAATTTGTCCAAGTGCCACGTTTTCTGTCCATCCCACTGTGGATGAAAATCGAGGTTGTAGAAACAGGTAGTCTCTTGAAACTTGTAGTTCTCATTGCAGAAATTGAACTGCTGGCCTTCGATGGGTGTGCTGGGTCTGCTTCTTGGGACCCATCTGTCAGGGATCTCARCACATGATCCCTAGGGTGAAGAGTAGTCCTGGCTACAGTTGCTTTGTTTTGCGGGAGCTTGCACACTCCTCAGATCAGTGACCAGGTTTTTCTCATTTTGTGTCCGTGTGGTTTTTGTGGGCAGCTTGTTGTTTTGAAAACTTTTTTCAAAGGATTCTTTTTTTTTTTCCTGGCAATCCTGTGTATCCTGTGTAAGTATTTTTCATTATTAATAATTTTGAGAAGAACCAACTCCAGGTCAAAACATGGTTGCTAAAGCCACTGTGTTTTATCCAGTGTCATCCCAGAGGGTTTTGTGACTGCCCYGCCAAAGTCTGTCCATCCCACATTCCTCCTGTTCTCACTGTCAACAGCCTGGTTGTGGAAATTACTTCTATGCATTTTGCCTAAGTCAACAACCATTAAGAGAAATTCAACCAGACGTGGAGGTTTAGTTCTCTAGACCTGTAGGCTGACTTGGGGAGACATCCCCACTTCTCACACTATAGAAATTTCCATTTCTGGTTGTGACTTGAGTCCCAACTTTTTGCTGTTCCTTTCCATCGTCTTCTTCCTTGGTTGGGCCTCGTGGTTAAGAGATCTCCTGTTTAATTGAGTTGCAGAGCGGTTCATTCCTGGCATTTTCCATTCCTCTGTCCAACAGAGAGGGTCTGTGCGTGTAGGTACACTGCAGCATTTTAATAATGAATCTGGGCTTAAAGAGAAATTGAATTAAATTCTTCAGTTATTTTAGAAGTTCTAACATCATGCTATTTACATTTCTGGCCACAGCGAAAGTTTTTGTGGAACTGAGTTCTGCAGGAAAAAGCTTCATGTGTCACCATAATCTGGGAAGAGTTTTGGGGGCTTGGCTTGCCGAGAGTTGCAGCTTTAAATAGTCTCCATCAATCTCCAGTTAACTAATGTGCATTATTTCTAATTAGGAGTTAGCCAGGAATAAGATCCCAGCTGAGAGGAAGCTGAGCTGTGGGTGGTTATGGGGCAGCTGCAGCAACGGGCATGTTACGGGAGAGCTGGAGCTGGAGCCCCAGAGCCCCAAGTCTCGAGCCATGGCCAGTGCTCTTCCCATGGCTTACCATCCCATCTCTATGGAAACAGTATAAGTAGTATAAATAGATGTAGAAACACCCAGATGTATTTAATTTCTGTGACATAGATGAGAGCAAGCAGAGGAATCCCTCCCATCTTACTAGACTTACAGTGCNGCCAAAGTCTGTCCATCCCACATTCCTCCTGTTCTCACTGTCAACAGCCTGGTTGTGGAAATTACTTCTATGCATTTTGCCTAAGTCAACAACCATTAAGAGAAATTCAACCAGACGTGGAGGTTTAGTTCTCTAGACCTGTAGGCTGACTTGGGGAGACATCCCCACTTCTCACACTATAGAAATTTCCATTTCTGGTTGTGACTTGAGTCCCAACTTTTTGCTGTTCCTTTCCATCGTCTTCTTCCTTGGTTGGGCCTCGTGGTTAAGAGATCTCCTGTTTAATTGAGTTGCAGAGCRGTTCATTCCTGGCATTTTCCATTCCTCTGTCCAACAGAGAGGGTCTGTGCGTGTAGGTACACTGCAGCATTTTAATAATGAATCTGGGCTTAAAGAGAAATTGAATTAAATTCTTCAGTTATTTTAGAAGTTCTAACATCATGCTATTTACATTTCTGGCCACAGCGAAAGTTTTTGTGGAACTGAGTTCTGCAGGAAAAAGCTTCATGTGTCACCATAATCTGGGAAGAGTTTTGGGGGCTTGGCTTGCCGAGAGTTGCAGCTTTAAATAGTCTCCATCAATCTCCAGTTAACTAATGTGCATTATTTCTAATTAGGAGTTAGCCAGGAATAAGATCCCAGCTGAGAGGAAGCTGAGCTGTGGGTGGTTATGGGGCAGCTGCAGCAACGGGCATGTTACGGGAGAGCTGGAGCTGGAGCCCCAGAGCCCCAAGTCTCGAGCCATGGCCAGTGCTCTTCCCATGGCTTACCATCCCATCTCTATGGAAACAGTATAAGTAGTATAAATAGATGTAGAAACACCCAGATGTATTTAATTTCTGTGACATAGATGAGAGCAAGCAGAGGAATCCCTCCCATCTTACTAGACTTACAGTGCKGATAGAAAATTTTGTGGCCTTTGTTTCATTCAACCTCTTAAAGGAAATAATTGAAATAATTTGTAAAGGTTCTCAAGCAGTGAAAGTAGCAGGCAAGGGATCTGTGTTGGCCACCGTTACTTCATGTTTAGTGTAAGCTCTTTTTGTACTTAGTAGGTTCTTTCTGCTTCAGGAATCTAGCCCTCCTTTATGTGGACTATAGAAAGTGTACCTTGTTCCAGCTTGTAGGGTTGATTAGTCTGAATGAAATACCTGAAACCTTCTTTGCTTGAGATGAGAGTTTAGGGATAGCCGGATCACTGCCTCAAAACATCTAGGTGACTTTGCCTCTAACTTTTGTATATAACTACAGGTAGGATCGGATTCAAGGGAGTCAGAGGAAAGGACTGAGTTTCCACCCTGCAGGGTAGCATTCTATTCTGGAATCCTATCCAAATCAGGAGATGCTGATTCCAGATTTGTTGTTGAAACACTTTTGACCCAGGATTTTCTGTTAGTTACAGGGGCATATGTGTACCTGCTAAAACTCGGTCTCCTTACTCCTCTCTTTCTTTACAGCTCTTTAGTAGGAATTAAGCTGAGAGACTAAAAGGACAGTGTGCACTGGGTATAGGACTATAGCGCCCAGAAAGACTGAGCCTGGGGAGTCAGGCTCCTGGGCGGTCTTGACATGGTGTGATCTGACCTTTGCTGATGACCTTCCCAGTTTTGTGAAGCCATTGCTGCTTGTTCTTGACTCCAGAGGACAACAGAGGACTTTAGTGACATCAGAGGACAACTTGTGGGAATTGTTGATTCTTTCCTCCACCATGTGGGGTCCAGGGGTTGAGGTCAGATCATTGAGCTTGGCTGTGGGTCCTTCACATGCTGATCTGTCTCATTATTATCCACCATTCAACAGATAATACTCCATTTCCATCCATCAGTCACTCTCACATCTTCTTTGCTGTTGGTGCACACTTAACATTGTTTCCATATTCTGGATGCTGTGAACACTGCTGTACTGACCTTGGGGGGTTAAGGTACCTTTGCCAAGAGGAAGCATGGAACAAAAGAAAAGGTCAACCTACAAACTAGGATGTTGAAGTTTTGAATTGTGTTTTTAAGGAGGGATGAGGTCTTCGGTTCATGGACAGCTCCTACACCCCAACAGCTGAGGAACAAACTGTCTGCTGAATAAGTGTGCAGAGCATCACAGCTGAGGCCCTCCTAGGAATGGGTTCCAGCTGCCAACTGTCTGTGAGGCATGCTGCTTTGGGAATGGGGTTGGGGGACAATGGTAAAGATGTCCCATGTAGACTCAACCTTTACTCCGTGTCTTATTCTCAGTACTTTGGTCCATTATTCATCTTCCCATTGASTGTTGTGCACTGCAAAAAGAAGGCTCCCTGACCAAGGGTGAAAGTGGCCCTGGCCTGTGAGTATAACATGAATTCATGTAATTCTTAGGCAAATGGATGAAGCTAGAAAATATCATCCTGAGTGAGGTAACCCAGTCACAAAAGAACACACATGGTATGCACTCACTGATAAGTGGATATTAGCCCAGAAACTTGGAATACCCAAGATACAACTCACAGACCACATGAAACTCAAGAAGAAGGAAGACCAAAGTGTGGATACTTTTATCCTTATTGAAAGGTGGATCAGAATGCCCCATGGCTCACAGACAACCAATAGAATGAGAATAGGGTCCCCAATGGAGCAGCTAGAGAAAGGATCCAAGGAGCTGAAGAGGTTTGCAGCCCTGCAGGAGGAACAATAATATGCACCAACCAGTACCCCCAGAGCTCCCAGGGACTAAGCCAACAACCAAGAGTAYACATGGAGGGACCCATGGCTCCAGCTACATATGTAGCAGAAGATGGCTATTTCAGGTGTCATTGAGAGGAGAGGCCATTGGTCCTGTGAAGGCTCAATTCCCCAGAATAGGGGAATGCAAGTCAGGAAAATGGGGACGGGGATCGACAGAGGGATGGGGGATGGGATAGGGGGTTTTCAGAGGGGCAAGGAGGAAAGGGGATAACATTTGAAATGTAAATAAAGCAAATATCTAATAAAAAAAAAACTGAAAGAACAAAAAAGAAATCCCTTCCTACAGAGCAGACCTCAAACACAGCAGTAAGCACAGTCTGCCTGTCAGGTCTCTTGCAGCATGCAGGGTCTGACTGGCTGGCTATGGTAGTGCGGTAGTGCCGCCCGAACTGTGAAGCAGGACCTCTTATGCTGAGGTCAAGGCT
>BDUI01003274.1:42617-59353 GCA_002335545.1 Apodemus speciosus | reverse complement strand
GGCCATCCCATCCTGATGTCACATGAGAGACTTGCAACGCCATAGGCTCTGCTACGACCATGTTCATTAGCACTTCCTGCTTCCTGTTCAGCACCTGCATTCACTGGAAACTCAGTACCAAAGAAAGAAAAACAGTTGGCAAGGCAGGGAGGGGTGTGGCCAATGAAGCCAGTGGCCAATGAGGCAGGCAGCCATTGAGGTGTGGTCAGCGAGGCTGCTGGCCAATGAGGCAGGTGGTCAGCCTTTTCCAGTTGGGCAATGACTTAATTTGTTGCTCAGTGGTCCATGTTCGGCAGAGCCGAGACACTCAGTAGCCCACATTTCCTTCTCTGAAGGCTCTTTTTCTGTTCGACTTTCTGGCTGTCTGCTTTGCTTCTGAGCAGCTTTGATGTCAGAGGCATAGTTTATTTGTGTGTAAATCCTTGCAATGTGGGAAAGTGTAGCATGGGAAAATAAAGAAATCCAGTTTATTCACCAGTAAAACGCTATTTTAAAGCATTTATTCTTTAGTTTCTAAGAGAAACAAACTTGCTTTGACACTTTTTGGTAYTATTTGAATGGAAATACTAGGTAGATTGGATAGTAACTGTTTTTTTCTGCCTATAATTTAACGCTGTAAAAGGTATTTCCGTCTGTGTTTTCTGCTTCTCTACCCTACCATGTTTCCAGGGGCAGGTGTTAAGATGAGTTATCTAAACCTCATGCTTATGGTTTCTGCTTTGTGATTTTCCCACTGAAGACCTGTGCCCTTCTCATAGGGAAGAGGGTGTGACCCTCCTTCCCTAGCCTCTACCTACGTCTTCAGTGGGTATTGGTACATCTACTCAGTGTTTGCATTATTACAGTTATATATGCTCAGGGCAGGAATGGGGTGTTTTCTTTTCTTGTCCAGTGTGTTGGTTTCTGTTTTCAGTCAGCTAGCTTTGTATCCACTAACACAGCTCTACACTTCCTTGCCAGTGTTGAATATCCTACTCGCGCTGGTAGGCCATGAGGGGCCTGTTAATCTCTTTCGCTTGAGCATGTCTCCCAGGATCTTTCTGGCTGTATCCAGTCTTCCTGGTCCTTCCTGACATGGAGACAGTTCACCTGAGAGATGCATTTCCCAATCTCATGTCTTCTTTCTGTCTTACACAATTGTTTTTTGTCTTTTCGTGGTACTGGGGGTTTTGAACCGAGAACCCAGCCTTGTGCGTGCTGGGTCAGCACTCTGCCATTGGCTCATCCCCAGCTCTACAACACATTTGTAAGAAGGAAAACCGTGGAATAAAAACGCGTTTTGGACCTCTTGGGTGTGGATCTGACTTTATTCTTTCCTGAACTCAATGAGTTTTTCCTCTGGCTGGCTGTAAAACTCTGTGGTGCACTCATTTCCCCTCTGACCTTCAGAAGCCCCTCCCCAGTGCCCTCTGCCCTCTTGAGGCTGCTGCACGAAGCCTTCCTGYTTGGATGGAGCCTGCCTCACCTTCCAGAGGCCCACTGTAATCTTATAAAGAAAGTTTGTTTGTTAATTACTTTGCTGATGATTTCTGAGTTCTCTGTCCTTTATAGAATTCCTAGTGATTAGATATTACGTAGTTTGATCTGAAACTTTCTTATATTTCACCCATTTTCCATTTTCTTGTATATGCTTCATTTTAAGGGAGTTTCCCCTTATTTTCCATCCCACAATTCCTTATTTCATCAACATAATTTAAATGTCCAAGACCTTCTCTCTCCCTCTTCCCTCACAAGCTGAGGATGTCCTGTTCTTAGTTCAGTGGTGTTCGTCCTCCCGTTAGCTCTCCAAGGACACTGTGTGTGCTTAGGACTTGCTCTTTCCTCCACTGTTTGTGGTGTGGTTGTCAGGGTCTGTGTCCTAGCTGTCATTCCCAAGTATCCTGGGAATCCTGTTCATAAGTGTCTTAGGAATTTTCCTATTGTGAAGAGACACCATGACCATGAGCTGAGACAAGTGAGAGGAGCAGTCTAACTTGAGCTGGAGTTTACTCAGCTGCAATGGTGAAATTGGGTCGTGCAGGCTAGTCTACAAAAGGAGTTCTGGGACTGTGGATACTACGAGAACCTTTAGTCTGGGCCCCTGAGCTAGCAGAATGTAGCTCTGAGTGGATAGTCCCACCCTTCCCACGTCTCCTCACTTTGTGACTTTGGTGCTACTGGGTGTTGGCACGTCCTGGCAACTGATGCAAGTCTCAAGGCTATAATACAAAATTGCAGAAATGCCCCACAAAGCCTTATTGGAGTCACCCTAGGTATAGCCGAGATTCAAGTGTATTCAAGTGAGAGTCCATCAATAAGCCACCTTTGTAGTGGTTCCTTTTTCAAAATTAATTTTTAGCTTTTGAATGTTGTAAATTAATTTTCCTTTTGTATGTTTGTGTATTGTGGGCTGTATATTTACCTGTTCATGTGTGGGTAGGGGGTATGGAAGTCCAAAGTAAATGTTGGGCATCATTTGTGTTCACTCTGTATTTTCAGAGGTATACTCTTGATGAAGCCAGAACGGGGCAATTCTGACTGGTCTAGCTGGCCACCTTGCCCCAGGATACCCTCTGCTTCCAAGTTTTGGGATTACAGAAGGCTTTTTATGTTTGGTTTCTATGTAGATTCTGGGGATCTAAGTACTAGTTCATATACTTGAGTGGTGAATGCTTTATCTACTGAACCATTTCTCTGGCCCCTGTAACATTAAGTTATAAAAACCAGTGCTGTTGAAGTTAGGCTTGGTGGCTCAAGCCCTTAATTCCAGCACTCAGGAGGCAGAGACAGAAAGATCTCTCTGAATTTGAAGACAGCCTATTCTACACAGCAAGTTCCAGGCCATTAAGGGCTATATATTGAGACCCTGTTTAAAAAAAACAAACAAACAAAAAACAAACAACCAAAAGTCCCAAAAAACAAAAAACACAACAACAACAAATAAAAACAAAACCACAAAATGTACACATAATCAGCAGCAAAGGTATCTATTACCTTGTGTCTCTTAAATGCAGAAGGACACTGTCATAGGATTTGAATCTAAATCATTTGTAGAAAGGCTTTAAAATATCATTTCTGTAGCACTATCTCTTAAGCTATCCAGGACACATTTACTTTTTGACAGTATGGGAGAGGCACTCTGCCGTGTCTTACTTGGACTTCCTGGAACCTTGAGCGTCCAGTGGTCACCACTCTGCTGTTTTGCACAGCTCAATCAGAACTTAGGAATCTGCTTTCTTACCACAGGCGAACATGCTGTGTGCTTGTGTTGTCTACTTGCTGGCACCCTTCCCATCTCGTGTCAGGAGGTGCTTTGTGAAAACACGGGAGCCTTAACTCTGAAAACTATGCCTTTGAAATGAACACCAGGCACAGGGGTTCACAGATGCTAAAAATAGTAATTGGCTCTGGAGGTTGTGGTACCCACGTGGAAGGACAGTGTGGTGTTTACAGCTTGACTGTTAAGTTTTAGAATACATAGTGTCCTTTCCCATAGTTTCTTCCTGAAAGATATAATCGTAGAATTCTCTTCAGTCAAGACAGAATGCCACTTCATTTCAGAATGACCACCATCGGCAGTTCCTGGAAGTTCCCTTTATATTTTCTATAAAATATAAATAGCTGCTGCATATAGATGGCTAGCTTAGCTTTAATTTCTGAATTTGTAAACAGAAGTACATCTCTTGAAGAGTGTCAGCAGACTGAGCAAGCGGTGACAGAGCCGCCGTCCCTTCTGTGTTAGCAGTTCTAGTAACTCAGTGCTATTTATAAACTGATCTTATTTCCATCCACACACATTCTTCGTACCTTCTACTTTCTGTGCAAATAAACTTGCCTGGCCTAGTGAAAACAATCTGCGATTCGTGCATTTCTTTGCTGTTACTTCTGTGAAGTGTGTGGTGTTTTCTTGATGGAGGTGTTGCTATGTGTTTCTCAAGACATGGAACATGACCATGGCTGGCGACCTGGCACCGGGGTAGCTCCGCTCGCTGCATGTGGGGCTTCTGCTTTCCTGTCCTCAGCTGCAGGGAGAGAACGTTAACACACGTTAGCACACCGCCGCTGCCCCTTCACCTTCCCGGGCTGTTCCTTCCTTGCTGCTTTAGTTCTGGGTGCTGAGGCCTGACACAGGGCATGCCCTGCTGAAGCTTGTCTCTCTCCTACCTTGAGAGCGAGGGCATGAGCGATCCTGGATGTTCTCATGTTTTTGCCTTGTCTCTCATGAACACACAACTTGATTTACCTTGATCAGCCCAGTAACTTGCTCCACATTTTTCCAAAAGTGCAAAGCAGTTTTAGCTAAAAATACACATATCAAATGCTCCAGAAGTCGTGGCCACAGCTCAAAAATGCTGATCAATTTTGAAAATCTAACTCAGCCCGGCCATGAAACCGAGGGAAGAACCTTTGTGGTGGGGACAGATTTCCAAAAATTCACCACAGTCCTGTTCTTCGCTGGAGTTTGTGCTGATGTTGCCAGACAGCTGAGGGGTAGACGCAGAAAGCAGGAAGCATTACTGATGGGGCCCTAGCGCCACTTTGGGAAAAGCAAATTAAAATGTAAAAGAATATTTTTCCACTCCTGGAGTCTCAACAGAAAATGGCAAAATACATGGTTACTGAAAAAGTTACAAAAATTGCTAATTTTGTCAGAAAGTAAAAAACAATTACCAACTGTTTTTTTTTTTAAGTGATAAAAATGGGCACATACAGTTTAAGAAAGCCTAATAATTTCATAATCTGGATGGAGTAGTTCTGATTTACAGCTCTCTATCCTCTTTTAGTCACGGGTGTGTTCTGAAGCAAGTGGCTCATCTCAGCTGTTCTGTGTTTCAGGTGCGGCTTAAAGGATGGACGACGACGACTTCGGTGGCTTTGAGGTAGGTGCTGTCTGCTGTTAACTCAGGGTAACAGCGAACTCTTAGAAAATGTGTTTACTTTTATCGTTTCCTCGATCTGTTCTTTCTGTGTGTGTCTTGTGTATTGTGTGTGTCGTATCTAGAGGCCAGAGGACAACCTCTTATGTCTCATATTTGGACCTGTTTACTTTTTTTTCTTTTTGGACAAGGTTTTCACTGGCCTGGAACTTGTCAAGTAGGCTGTGTTGGCTGGCCAGCCAGCCTCAGATTGACTGCCATTGCCCAGATTCTAAAAAATGGGTCCTGTGTTGGCAATGCAAGCGGTTTACCAACTGAGCTATTGATCCTACCCACAGGATCTATTCTGAGTCACTTCGATGTGACTTTGAACAAAAATTGAAATCAAGGAAAATTAAGAAATATCATCTATCTAAATATTGAGGTAGATTACTGTTGAAGGTTTGATCTCACCACCATAGGAATGGTTTAACTTGGGTAATTTATTGTGGCCGGTGAAGCATCAGGGAGTGTTTCTGAGAGTGTCAGCCATGGATGGGACTGAGGGTACATCTTTAGAAAATGCTGGTGTGCTGGGGAATGGGAGTCGGATGTCGCCATGACTGTTCCCACCTGTGATGACACTTGTGTGCTGTCACAGCGTTCTCCCAGGTTTGGGTGGCATTCTGGAAGTGTCATTGTTAGCTGAAAATGCAGTCTTTTCCTTAGTCCTTTCCAGTGTGTGCTCGCTTTATTGAAATATTTTGTAACCCAGTTATTTTTATGGAGCCAGTATAGTCTTGCAGGAAAATCTCTGAATTAAGAGTTGGGATGCCAGTGCTCAAGCCCTGGAGCCACCCGCAGTGTGCAGTAGGACTTTCTTTTTTTCCTTCTCCTCCTTCTGTTTTTTTTTTTTTTTTTYTTTTAGATGTTCATCTAGTTTGGACTTGGTAAAAAGTTAGGGAGTGTAATTAATGTTAGTAGAAGTGGGACGTTATTCAAGGAGAACTATTGTGGTTCTTTTTAGCAGCAGGTCATGTTCTGTCTGTCTTTCATAGCTGTTAGGGTACAGGGAGCCAGTGTGGTCATACATGTTCTCCATGTGCAGGCAGCTACTCCAGACACACATGTTCTCCATGTGCAGGGAATTACTATAGACACATACATGTTCTCCATGTGCAGGCAGCTACTCCAGACACACATGTTCTCCATGTGCAGGGAATTACTATAGACACATACATGTTCTCCATGTGCAGGCAACTACTACAGACACATGTTCTCCATATGTAGGGAATTACTATAGACACATACATGTTCTCCTTGTGCAGCGAACTGCTATAGACACACATGTTCTCCATGTGCAGGCAGACATATTGACATACATGTATTCCAAATTTTATCCAAAAATGATTTTTTAAGCTCACTTGAATGTTTCATACTTTTATTTACTATTTTGTGTTTTGAATCTTTTTCATGTTACTAGAATGAAACATTTAAAAATTTGTGAAAACTCCATTGACATTGATGACAAGATGAGTTTCATACTGTCATGTGGCTTGCAGTGGTATTTGGAAGCTGCTCTTTAAGGGCCCCATTCATGCACATTCTCGTATCTCTAAACCATCAGTGATCCATAGCAAAGCCTCAGTTGCTGCACTTTCACAAGGGACCGCTAAGTCCAGCATCTCTTCAGACTGTGGTTTTTCAGACTGTGGTTGGTCTTCTCCTCAGCAGACCCAACACTGCTTGGCATGACAGCTTCATGGAGCTCAGCTGCTTTCGTTTCAGTTCTGCTGTGGAGGAGTGGAAGGTCGTTGTCCTGTGTCTGTGTACAGTGTGCTCATCTCCACAGCTAGTGGCACACTGCCGCCTGTGCCCTTTGACTCCTTGTTTGATGACTCCGTGTGCAATAGGAATTAGCACAGTGAAGTCGTAGCTCTGATCTTACATCTTGCTCTGACAGCTACCCGAGAGACAGAACTTTTGCAGCTCTCTAGTGCCTGACACCCGTGAATTCTGATTGTTGAAGAAGTCAGACTCAGTGGTCACTCAGAGTAGTCTCTAAGACTTACGCTAACCTAAGTGATCTTTTTAAATAGAAGATTGGCTCAGTCTATTTTTAAAGAAAATTTTACATAGATGAGTAAGTGCTGTGGTGAGTTAAGTTARAGTAGTTGAGATAAAGTCCACAAGTGAAAGTATGATGATGGGTACATGAAATACACATTTGACTGATGGGAGGGTATTGGGGTAAGGAAGGGAATTGCTTACCTGAGACGTGGGGCCTGGGCACTGTCTGTGGAGGACAGTGCAGGGGTGGGCGGGGTTGGCGAGGGTGGGCAGTGGGTGGGCGGGGGTGGGCGGGGGTGGGCAGGGGCCTGTTCAGAGAGAATGTGAGGGATGTCACAGAGAAGCGCCTGCGGGCCGAGCATGTGACCACTGGTGTGAAGTCCAGCTCTTTAGGTCTTTTCCACATCGTCTTGTCTTGTCTTTCAGGCCGCAGAGACCTTTGATGGTGAGCAAGGCGGAAACCAAGCAGTGTCCCCTGCTGTCCCCTGGGCCACCTTTCCTGCAGGTACTACCTCCTAGTCACATTATTCTTTTTTTCTCTGTGTAACATGTTTTTGCTGCTTTTAAAACCCACTTCTCATTTTTTTTAATTTACTTTTTCTCTGACCTGAAAAGTGTAGTGTTCTGATTCACTTTGAATCCAAATTTTCTCTTTTTTCAAAGCATGAATCGCATTGCATACTCTGTGCTAGCATGAGGCTGCTGTAAGAGGATGTTACTAAGAGTAACTTTAAGTATAACATACATTGTTCCAATTTCTTGGTCTAGGAAGGTATCAAGAAGCTTCTTGGGTTATTCGCACATGGCATACCCCATTCTACATCTAAAATAATTTATTATTTAAATCTGGACATTTCTTTATAGTAAAATCAGAAGTATTGCAAATTAAAAATAATAGTTGGCCAATAAATATTTTCAAAAAATGTCTAGTATCATATTCATCTTGGAATGCACATAACATCACTCTGAGACTTCCTCTTATCCCTGTTAGAATGCCTGCATCTAGGAAACAATGACATTGAATGCTCTCACCTAGTGCTGGTGGGAACACACCCCGTTCTCCTGGGCATGCCCCTGACAGGCTCAGTACAGCACTGCAGAGATGCCTGCACAGCCGTGTTCACTGCTGCTCCTCTCAGAAGCAAGGAATAGGTGCTGTTAACAGAGCTATAAAAACATGCATATGTACATTGGGTTTGCTCAACTGTGAAAAATGGAGTTACAAAATTTGTAGGAGATGGATGGAGCTGGAATGTATGAAGTGAGGTGAGCCGGGCTCAGACAGCCATGCATGTATTTTGTCATACGTGTATCTCAGCTTCTGGCTTTCACATTCCTGCATGCACCGGGACTGAGGAGAGAGGGAACTGGAAGGAAGAGTGGTCAAGAGGGTCCTGGAGCACATGGGATTTGACAGTGGGGAGGGGAGCGCTGGGAGTGGATGAGCTTGCGCTTGGGTGGAGCAGGAAGTACAGGGTTGGGGTTGGAGGAAAGGGTCCAGTAAAAGCTAGTATGTATGAAAATACCATAAGGAAAGTTGCCGTTTTGCATGTTAAAAAGAAAAGGATAAAGACATACATACATACATACATACATACATATATATATATATATATATATATATATGAAAAAAGAAGTCTCAGGCTTGTTTTGTCCTCTGGCACCCCATGTCTGCCTTCTCCTACCCCCCCCCCAACCTTCTGACTTCTAGCTTGAAATGTTTCTTGCAGTAGTATTTCTTTTCCCATGAAGATTTCCAGGTCCTTTCTCCTGTGTCTCAGTATGCCCATTATCTGACTTTCTGCATTTGACACTTCAGTTATGTGGGTTTAAGCATTGTGTTTGCTGTGTGACGGGCCTGTCTTTCTCATTTTAAGATTTCCTTTTTATGTGTACACTGTCTCTGTGTGTATGCTTATGCATGTGTGTGTTGGTACCCTTGGGGACAAGAAGAGTATGCCAGGTTACCCAATTCTGTGACTACAGACAGTCCTGTAGAAGTGCTCCTAATCCCAGAGCCTCTCCAGCCTCCCTGTGGTTCTGTACTAAGTGCTGTGTGTAGCTCAGTACAGACTCACAGTTGTAACTGATTAGTAACTGAATCATTGCGCAGTTTGGATGGCCATGAGAATCAGTAGGAAGAGTCAGTAGATCCTTGCATTTATTCAGTGGCTCAGGGCGCCTCTGCTGTCAGCTCTTTATCAGGAGGTGGGCTATTAGCTACCCCTCTTCCTGTTAAACAGATGAGGAAATTATGACGTAGGAAGATTGGTTAGTTTGTTAGAGATGGGTGTGTATAGGGATGAGATCTGTTCTTTCTAGTCTTCTTCCTGACCATTTTGTTCCTTTTTAGTAGCTCAAGCATCTGAAAACCTGTCAGCAGGAAAACTTGATGGGATGTGGTCATGACACAAGGGGTGGAGTTGAGTTTTGAGAATCAAGCCTTGGTTCTGATAGAATTCGGCTGTGAGCAGAAATAGCAGGGTGGGTTGGATTTCCGACAGTGTGACCATGTGGAATCTCTCCAGCTTATGTATCTGTGGAGCCAGAAACCCATGGGAAAGCCCAGAGCTGGAGTTCCTGGCTGGGAAGGTTTCCTGTTGATGGCTGTGGTTGTGTTTGTATGAGATACCAGGCAGGGATGCTGGAGTGGATATGAGGAATCCACTGCTTCTGGGAACACAGTCTCCCGAAGTCAGTTTGACAGTTTCTCAAGAAAGCAAAAATAGAACCACCATGTTCTCCAACTCTGCCATTCCCGGGCACATGCCGAAAGGCATTTACAGAGACAGTTGCTTATCCGTGATCAGTGCTACTCTCCTCACAAGGACAAGATAAAGATGTCGTGTAAACATGTAAAGACCCTGTGTTAAAGACATGGTTAGTTTGGATGCTAAAAGTCAGAGAATGGAAGCAGTAGGAGAGACTGAATTCTGTGAGGTGAGGGAGAGGGGCTGTCCCAGGAAGCTCCTGTCACTGGTGCAGGCTGTGTGTATGCCAGTGAGCCAGCAACCACTCTCATCCCACTTCACTCTTTCCTTCCCGTTCCCCCAAGTCCCAGATCTGACGATGGTGTTCTAGGTTTTCTTATGGGTTTGCAGAAATGGATACTAGCAGACCTGGCTAAGGGCTGTCCTTCAAGCCATGGCTGTCTTCTTCGTCTCCTCTTTGTACAGCTGTCTTCCTCTGGCTGCTGGAGTCAGGTAGGTAGGTCCAGGATCCAGGATTTATCTGGTGGATACCCATGTGGAGATCATTTCCAGGATGGTGATGTGAACTGGTTACTAGGTATGACAGTCCCTTCTGCCATCCATATAGAAAATATGTTTTCAAGGACATATCTTGGAAGATAACTCAAACATTCTGTTTAAGTTTTAAGTATTTTGGGGAATATGGAAAGGTTAATTTTTAGGGTCAAGATAAGACTTTTGTTAGGCAGCGAGCATGAGATGTAGTATTGTACTGARGGTCCCGCTTTGAGACGAGCTAGATGACTGCTTTTCAGCTGCATGTGGGGGTAATTAACGTCTCTCTCCCTGTGTACGGGTATAGCCTGTTGTTCTTTTGGGGGGGGGCAGCATTCCCAGTACCACAAGACCTGTGTCTTCTATGTAAGTGCTCACTCAAGGCCCTTCTGTCGGCGGGCTGGAGGAGTGATAAGGTGTGTACTGTCCTCTGTTCACATTCTGGGTTTGTTCATCCTTCTCTTTCCTGTGCAGCATCTGACCTTCCTGGTTACTTTTCCTGCGATCAGATAGCTGATAAAAATCAACCTGAGAGAGGAAGGGCCCATCTTGGGACATGACTTGAGGGGATGCAGCCCATCATGGTGAAAGCGTGCTGACAAGAGTGTGAGATGGCTGTCACAGCACATCCTTGGGCAGGAAGCAGAGAAAGGTGAATGCTGGTGTTCAGCTCACTTCTCCTTTATGTTCAAAATGGGCCATCCATGGATGGTGCCATTCTATCCTGCCCTGTCCTCACTCAAGATGAGACTGCACTCCTTGGCTAGACCTTCTGGAAACCCCTCACCCAGAAATGTGTCTCCTCTGCAGTTCTAAATGTCATCAGGTTGACCAAGAAGAAGACTCAAAACACATAATTAATTCCTAATTATAGCATGCTGTGGGGAGTGGAGAATACAGTGAGGATGGTGAGCCTGAGATAATGGCCCTCCTCTCACTGCCGCACAGCCTGGAAGCCATTAGTCATTCTAGTGAGAATGCAGGAGGGATGTAGCCTGCCTTGTGGCAGGTTTCTAGCTTCACCCTGGGACAGACAGTCAAACTGATGTGGATGCCCTGTCCTACCACCTCACTGCTTCTTCCCGATGCCCYGCCTCCCACCTCACTGCTTCTTCCTGATGCCCTGCCTCCCATTGCTCATCTGAGTTGTAAGTTTTCTTTAAGGAAAAGGTGTTGAGACAATCAACTGACCTGGGCTCATGGGGGCTTGCAGAGATCAGGGAGCMTTTGGTCTGACTTAGTTCTTCTTCATATATGTTATGGTTGAGTAGTTTGGCATTCTTGTGGGACTCCTAACAGTGGGAGCTGAGGCTGTCCCTGACTCTTGCCTACTCCTGGGGTCCTTTTCTCCCTTCTGGCTTACCTTCTCCAGCCTTGATGTGTTGGTATGTGCCTGGTCTTATTGTACGTAGCATGTTATGCTGTGTATAGTTGATGTCCCTGAGGGAAATTGGAGGCAAGTGGATCTGGGGCAGAGGGGAAGTGAGTGGAGACTGGGGAGTGAGAGAATAAAAAAAGGAGCAAGAGGAAGGTGTTGAACTTTCTGATGGCTTCTACTTCCGAAACACTGTCATAATGTTATTTTGTACCACTTGTTCGGTGCTTAGCATATCCTCATTCATATTTTTAAAATGGAGGTAAAATGTGCCATCTTTGTTATTTTAGTGTGTCTGTTAATACCATATCCTGTACAACTGAGACTTCCTACTATTGGACACCAATGGCTTTCCCCTCCCATCCCCTCCATTTCTGGTAACTACTTCCGTGCTTTGTTTCAGAATTTGAATTCTCCAGGTGTATTCACAGATGACTACACAGCCTTGTGTTTTCCTTCAGTTAGAATGATGCCCACAGGTTTCACTGTCTCCTTGGATCCTGACATCCATGATTTTACTCTTGTGTGTGGAAGGGGTTCCTTCCACCTTTGCTGATTTGAGAAGCAACAGTGCAGGATGGTTGTTAGCTACAATTTTGCCCATAACTTGTCTTTACCTGCATGTTTTAGTCTCCGTTTGCAGAAAGTGGGTTTAAATCCCTTGGCATTACAACCGCCCAGGCAGCGATGCATGAAGCCACTGCTGTGTGGTGGATTTACTTGCTGGTTTCTCTTCTTGGTTATTTTCATCCATGGGAATAATTAAATGGTCTTTGTGATATGATAGAGTCTCAGAAAACTTTGCTTCGAAAAATGCATTAACATTGGAAACTTTCAGTACTTGATAAGAGGCTGGATTTTGTGTGTCCGCATTAAATGTTCTGATGACTTTCAGTTCAGATAGTAATGACTGAGAAGAATAGTCACAGGGCCCGTGACCCGGCTCAGTGAGTCAGGCACCTGTCTTGACCCCAGAGTTTTTTCGTCACTAAGAAATCATGTTTTGAATTTGTTTCAAAATAATTATCTTTGTTAACGTCTATAAAAAGGAGCACTCTTCCTTTATTTTCCTGAAAGTGGTGGTTGACTGCTGACAGACACATGCATGCGACGTGCACATGTGAGTGTGTGTGAAAGCTTGTGTACATGCAGAGAGACCCTGGCGTATGGAGTGTCCTGACCTGTTCCTGCACGGTGATGTCCTTCCTGCACCTGCTTTACCCTTCCGTGCCCTTTGTGTCCCCTGAGTCCCCAGTCTGTGTTCTTGTGAAACAAAGAAGGACTCATCTTTACTTGACTTTGCCAGTTCTTAACACTCCTTCGTCTCGGTTTGTAGTCCATAAGCTTTTTTTTTTTTTTTAAATTGTGCTTCCTTTTGCAGAGTTTCAGAATCCATGGGGCTTATTTAGGTTGTTAGCGTGTTCACCATCAACTCAGCCCGTTGCCATAGATTCAGAAGGCTCCTGAAGTGTCAGACACCGGTTCTGTGAGTTCCACCTGCTGACTGGAAGCTGCTGCTTAGGATAACATGCATTCCCCTCGTGGGCAGACCTTGTACCCTTAGTGTTAGCGTCACGTCTGTGATAGCAGCTGCCTGCAGTGAATACTAGGTCAGGCTGTGTTAAGCAGCCGTTTTGTACACTGTGGGTGGCACAGTTTTAAGAGGCAGAGGACTGTTCACTTTCTGCCTTTGACCATACAGATATAAGTTGTGTAGAAGGCGAGGTGGGAGGTGCAAACCTTGAGTACTGTCCTTTCCAATAGTGCTTCTGAGCTCCTTGCAGCTCTGTACAGACCACATTAGAACTCAGTGACCATCAAAGGAAAAACAAGTGGTCCAGATAGATACTTTAATCCAAATTAGCTCCTTCAAAACAGCTTATAAAGAGGGCAGACTAAACTGTCTGTCACAGGCCAGCCCTGCAGAAGGAATAATGGGAATTGGACCAGCAGATGCTGAAGCAAGTGACTTAGATGTGGTTCCTTCACATCTGGAGCTATTTGCATACAAAGCCAACAGGAAAGTTCAAACATTCCTCTTAAGACCTTGGCAGAGGGGAACCTGGAAGACAGATGCCTTTTTGATTTCATGGTTCAGTCTTTCTGTTCTCCATTCTCCTGGCCAGGACAGCCCAGGACAGCAAAGCGGTTGTCTATTAATCGCCATACCTCTCACCACTAGCCCTGCTTTCCAGAGGGATCTGTGTGAGGCATCTCGGGGGCTCAGGACCTGAGTCTACACACTGTTTTGCATGCGGTTTGTACGTTTGCATGTGGTAGTAAAAAACACAAGATTCATTGATCTGATCCGCATCTGTGGTGAGGTTGGAAAGTGCCTTCTTACACRCTCACATACCTGTGCCTTACAGGCAGCATGACTGGTTGATGAAGGCGTTTTTAAAGAGACACTGGGTCTCTTAGTCCAACTGTGAGAATGGTGAAATAGTGGACTCTGAAGAAATGAGGGTCCCCAGGAATTTCATGCTGAGAGGAGGGAAAAGGGGGCGGARTTGTTCCCTGGAACGGGATTTCACACAGTTCTAACAACTTTGTCAGACCACCTGACAGATGAAACTGGAGTCCAGATAGCAGCTGACAGTCCTGGGCAGAGCCACACCTTGACCAGGACTGCAGAGATGTGAATTTCTCCCTCTCGTTAAACTTTGTCCCTCTTCCAGATGTGGCCCTATNCTCACATACCTGTGCCTTACAGGCAGCATGACTGGTTGATGAAGGCGTTTTTAAAGAGACACTGGGTCTCTTAGTCCAACTGTGAGAATGGTGAAATAGTGGACTCTGAAGAAATGAGGGTCCCCAGGAATTTCATGCTGAGAGGAGGGAAAAGGGGGCGGARTTGTTCCCTGGAACGGGATTTCACACAGTTCTAACAACTTTGTCAGACCACCTGACAGATGAAACTGGAGTCCAGATAGCAGCTGACAGTCCTGGGCAGAGCCACACCTTGACCAGGACTGCAGAGATGTGAATTTCTCCCTCTCGTTAAACTTTGTCCCTCTTCCAGATGTGGCCCTATCGAATAAATCCCTCCCTTCTGCTTCATACTTTTAGTTTGGCTCTTTTAACTGACTAATTGAGGAGGAGTGTCTGGACTTGACTTGGAGGGACTGGTTTCGACCCCCAGATTGGGTGGTAGCAGAGTGATAACATTGAAAACTTTTTCTGCTCCCTGCCCATTATCCATTTAGATATTTTGTTAGGTCAGACACTGGGTTTTACTTTTAATGTGTGTGTGTGTGTGTGTGTGTGTGTGTGTTGTCTACATGTATGTCAGTGTACCACATCTATTTGTGGTACCTGTGAAGGCAAGGAGGGACTTTTAGATCCCTTGCTACTGGAGTTATAGACAGTCATGTGGGTGCTGGGAATTGAGCCTGGGTTCTTTGGAGGAGCAGCTGGGGCTCTCAAACCTCTGAGTCTTCCCCCCAGCCCTGGGGCTGTCATTGTAGCCCTGTGATTTTACTATTTGACTGAAGGTTGTCATGTAGCTTCCTTTTGCTACTTCATGAATTTTCTTCTCAGGCCAAGGCTGTTCACCACCCTTTCTGCTTTTGACGGTCACGCCAAGTCTCTTTGAATTGCACTAGGGATGACAGCTCTGTAGAGCTGAGTTGTTACTTTAATAACACACATTGGTCTTTTGTAGGTTCTTAGGATTTGTAGTTCACATCTTTGTTAATACACACACTATGAATCACACAAAGGTATTTCCGTGACTTTGAGGTATGTTCTGCATTGCTGCTCAAATCAGACTGGGAAGTGCAGTTACCCTAGGGTTGTTGCTTTCTCTAGCTATGGCAAACACCTCAATTAAAAGGAACTTGGGGAGAAAACGGTTGTTTGGCTTATGGTGATAGCTCATTGCTGAGAGAAGTCAGGGCTTGAACTTGAGGCAGGAACTGAAGCAGAGATGGAGGAGGGGAGGTGCTTACCGATTGGTTCCTGGGTGTTTAGGTGCTCTTCAGCTGTTAAATGCAGAATAGGGATGCCGCCACCCACAGTGGGCTGGTCCTCCTGCATCGAGTAGCAGTTAAGAAAATGCCTCACAATCCTGTTCATAAGCCAGTTCAATCAAGGTTCCCTCTTCCCAGGCCTGTCACGTTGACCGCTGAAGCGTACTTCTGCAGCCACCCTTTGTCTACAGTCACCCTTTGTCTGCAGTCACCCTTTGTCTGCAGCCACCCTTTGTCTGCAGTCACCCACTGCAGCCACCCTTTGTCTGCAGTCACCCTTTGTCTGCAGCCACCCTTTGTCTGCAGTCACCCTTTGTCTGCAGCCACCCTTTGTCTGCAGTCACCCTTTGTCTGCAGCTACCCTTTGTCTGCAGTCACCCTTTGTCTGCAGTCACCCTTTGTCTGCAGCCATCCTTTGTCTGCAGTCACCCTTTGTCTGCAGTCACCCTTTGTCTGCAGCCACCCTTTGTCTGCAGCCACCCTTTGTCTGCAGTCACCCTTTGTCTGCAGTCACCCTTTGTCTGCAGCCACCCTTTGTCTGCAGTCACCCACTGCAGCCACCCTTTGTCTGCAGTCACCCACTGCAGACACCTTTTGTCTGCAGTCACCCATGGCTTCTCTGAAATTCTGTAGCAGGCGTGTAAAGTGAAATGTAGGTGATCTTCAGGGATACTTTCTGACTCTGAGTTCTGAACTTTATCTTTTTCTTTTTCTGGTTACAGCTCTGAGGCTTGCAAAGCTTACTCTAGATGAACTGTGGTGCCTGGACCAAGAGTTGGGGCACTAATGTTACAATTACATCTGTTCCAGACACATGCACACTTAAAATACAAGCTATCATGGAAATTTCTATGACCTACTCAAAGCTGGTCCTGTTTTATATATTGTAATTTTCACGTTTGGTCTAAAGTTTCTGTTATGGATTCCAGAGCCCAGGACAGGCCATTGCAATAGATGGAAGGATGTCCTTTTTCTTTGTTCCCAGCTGGTATTCACCTTATACAAGCCAGGCTATCAGCAGGAGCAGTGAGTTTTCTGTGGCGGGCATAAGGTGGAAGGGAGAGGGTGATGTGAGGCTGGCTGGCTGGTGCACCTCTGGCAGAGGTGCCTGCTTAGACTTCAGGGCCTCTGAGGGCTGTTCTTTATTGTCTACTTGACTACATACGGAATGAATTATAATCCAGAAATAATAACACCTGTGAGGTTTGTCTGTCTGTCTGCCTGCCTGCCTGCCTGCCTG
>BDUI01003273.1:45621-66454 GCA_002335545.1 Apodemus speciosus | reverse complement strand
TGTTATTATATTTTAAGTCAGATATTTACAAATTGTACTTTAGAAGTTATGACTACAAAAACAAAGTGCTCATTCATATCTTTCCATCTTGTTTGGGTAAGGCTGCATGCTGGCTAGGAAGAYGAGGAGCCTGTGCTCACATTCCCCATGTGAACTATTACATTATTGTTCATGTTCACTTTTCCTCACTAATGCACCCATCCTAGCAGATCCCCTGCTGAATTTCCTAGAATTGTCCTATCAGAAAGTCCTGACGTCAGGATTAAATTCATGTCTACTGCCATTCAGTGAAAAGACTAGTTCTTATTTTCAGTGTTCTTGGATCATCATCATCATCACTGTTATTGGTACTATTATTACTATCATTAACATTATTATCATCATTATTATTATCATTGATATGTAGCTTTCCCTGGAGTTAACCTAGACCACTAAACTGAAACCACTCTAAATGTTTCAGAGAATATAACACTTCTCTATAAGTTTTTATGAAAAGTCTAAATTTCTGTTTAAAAACAACCAAAAAATGAATGCAGTGTCTTTAGGGGTTGTGATGCATTCAGGAGTAGTTATGATACAAGGAGAGTGATTGAGTTATCTTCCATGGAGCTCTTAGGGGAAGAGTGGTGTCTGTGCATGTATCTGTGCACCACCTGAGTGCTTTGTGCACATGGAGTCTAGAAGAGGGGGGGGTTAGATTCACAGGACTGGAGGTAACAGATAGTTGGGAGCCACCATGTAGTAGCTTGGAATTAAACCTGACTCTGCTACACTGCTTTTAACCCCTGACCCTTTTTTCCAGCCTTCTGTGTAGCTCTTACTAATATTTCTACTGTACCAATGCTGTTTCCCATGGTGCTAGACTTCAGTTCTGAGCTTCTTGAACATGGTTTTAGTTCCCCATCATTTCCTTTCTCCTGGCCAGCATGATGAAGCTCACTTTTAGATTTTGTCATTTTCAAAGCTGATGCTCAGGCACTATGTCAAGCCTGTTATATCAATTTTCTCTAAAGCTCTCTGGGTGATTCCAGCACAACAACATATTGTTTCCAGGGTTTTCCATTGTGATTTTCATATTTTTACAGACATTCAATTCTGAAAGACTACATTTCAAGTCACATAAAATCTCACAAGTACTTTGAATCATTAACATTTTAAGATAAATAACCAACTTACTCTTTTCAGTTTTCAAGAGAATTTGTGTGCGCGCGCGCGCGCGTGTGTGTGTGTGTGTGTGTGTGTGTGTGTGTGTGTGAGTGTGTGAGTGAGTGTGTGTGTGTCTGTCTGTCTGTCTGTATGTATGTCTGTGCCACATTTGGGTGGGTGTCCTTGGAGGCCAGAAGAGGATGTTAAGTTCCGTGGAGCTGGAGGTGGCAGTGATCCACCTAACATGGATGTTGGGAACTGACCTTGTGTCCTCTAGAAGAGTGGCAAGCGCTCTTATCCACTCACTACCTCTCCAGCCCTATCTTTCTGATTTTTAAAATGAAATTTCAGCCATATATTCACATATGCAAAATATATTTGTTTATATGTTATATAAAATCTACATTTACTCATATATTACACATATTTATGGATTTGCATATAATATATTTTACTCCTAAAGATATTTTCCAATATGGTATTAAATCTGTCCTTTCAAACTCTGGATTTGAATAGTAGTGGGAAGTTTCTTCTCATGATAGCACTATTATCTAATCTATCCTTGATTCCTACATATTAAGGTTATTAAATCACTCTTGGGCAACTTTGGGTGCAATAATCTATGTCTTACCTTGAAAATATTGTAATTTATTAGTTTCTCTAGAGGATGAATTTTGTTCAGACAAAGAAAAGAGTAGTCCTTATAGTGTTGCTTATTCCTGGTGTCCCATTTCTCCTGACTCATGATGACATGGCTCGTTTCTTTGTTCCTAAAGCCTCGGTGCATAAAAAAGAACTGTAGACCAGCAAGATCACAGCTAGCTCCCCAAATTTTACTGGAAATTACCATGTCCGTTTCTGCTTCTGAAGGAGGATGAGCACACAGCCATGAGATGTTAACATGGACTTTGTGGAGTAGACAAATACTGGGGTATATGATACAGGAACATTCTTTTCTCACATAGAAAAAGTAGAAGCTGTCTGACACAGTCTCTGAGAGAAGCCGATGGAGAGTGTTTGGGAAAAGCAGAAGGGTGGGTGCTCTAAGACACCATGGGGATTATGTTCTCTAATGGCATGATTCTACTAGACACAATATGCTTAGAAGGTAGGTTAGTCACTACAGAATGCCAAATATTGTCACTTATTAAAGGTTTAAGGTTATTTGGGGGCTTGCAAGCTTAAGAATTCCAGTCCATGAATTGAACACATTGGTTTTTGGTCTGGTGGAGAAGGCCTACCCAAACATATCAGGCTGACATAAATACGCATTATAATAATTATAATAAGGTGCCCAAGAAAAATCACTTAATAGAGATGTAAAATTGGTTGGAACCTSCAAACTTGATAATTCCAGTCCATGATGAATTGGCCCCATAGCTTTTGATCTTGTAAGGAAGGCCCATTCTAACATGTCATGATGAGATGATGTTTGAAACAAACCATTCACCTTATGAAGTGAAATGTGAGTGGGGTCCCATAATCCACTTCTTGGATGGATCCTCTGTGACTATAGACTGCTAATAAAGTTCCACCACCTTCTCATAGTGCACCCTAGAACCAAGACTTATCACTTAAGTCCTTTTTCCCTTAAGATTTACTTCTCTTTCTTTTGTGTATATGCATGAGCGCTAACATGTATGTATGCATGCATGCATGTATGTATTTATGTGCACCATGTGCATTCCGGTGTCTGTGGGAGACTGAAGAGGGCATCTGGATCCCCTGGAACTGAAGTTACAAGGAATTGGGAGCTACTCCATGGGTTCTGGGAACCAGTCCTATGTTCTCTGTAAGAACGGACAGTGCTCTTGAGCACTGAACATTCTCCAACCTCTATTTCTTTGGTTTTTTTAAGGAGTGTTTAAAATTGAAAGCATAGTAGAAAGGATGGCAGAAATGATCATCTGTGTATGGTTTGGGGGCAATGTGATTGTTTTCAGGTACTGTGTGCTCATTTGCCATGGCCTTATAAACATTTAGTTCTCCTCTTATACATTTACTAGCTTGGATGCATTGATTTTTCAATTGTATACTAACAGGGCAGAGCTTGTCACTGTGCCTAGGACATAGTGGGCACTTGGTAGATGTTTGTTGAATGAAACATCCCAGCTTTCCCGTCTGGTGATCTGTCTTATGCTATAACTTCCAGGAATGCATTGTGTCTAAAATTGGGTACCATATGTACAGGAAATTCTTTCTGTGTCAGCATGAAATCCCCCCCCCCAATCAAGTCCCTTCATACTTTGCTGTTGATTGTTATATTTTTGATATAGAAAATAATAAAGCACATAGTAAAGTGGCTGTTTGGGGAGGGGACCGTCCCTTGCTGGCAGATGGGCATAGGCTGGATGGCTTTGCTTTGCACCTTTAAGATTTGGTTACTTTTTGCAAGAGTCTTATTTAGAGTCCCAGTTAACCTGTGAGCCACAGACGACCAAGCCAGGATGGCAGTCAAGGTCATTGGACATAGAGAGTGAGACTTGCCATCTCTCCTGGAAAACGCAGATAAAAACAAATGGTCTCCAGATCAATAAGAAACGTTTCCCTAGTGCGCAAGAGGGCATCGCCAAGTGTGCTGAGCAGGCCTTCATCTTTTGTGAGATGTCTTCCTATGCAGGGGACTCACATGGGCACACTGTGACTTAGCTCCCTCCTTTAACCATGAAGTCCCTTGAACTGCAGTGCAAATCTTTGTTTTCGGGAGGGTTCATGCAGGGATATTAAACAAAATGGTATTTGGATGGAAACTTGGCGTCCCAATTTGGAAACAATTTTTTATTGGGTACAGTTGGGGGGGAGTTGGTAAGAAAAAACAAACAMAACAACTATGTTGTAAATGTTAATAAAAAGAACAAGTAAAACAAATTAAAATGTTTTGTTTTGCTGAGGCCKTTTTGCATTCCCATGACTCTAAAATACTTTTATATTTTTTATGACAATCTATAACTGCTTTAGTATAAAAGGCAAAGAACAAGTGAAGTTAAAGAAATCCCAAGGAATATGATATAGAATAGTAGTAGCTTCTTGCTAAATACTGGGTTGGTTTTTTTTTTTTTTTTAGTATGACTTTTATGAGTCCAGAAATTGTACTATTAATAATTGCTAGCGCGGGGTTCTAAATTATGTTTTCAATAAGCCAATGCTGCTGTTCATTAGGCCTAAAACTCTACAGTCCTACCCAGTGTGTGACAGTGTGACTCTGGTAGACTCTGTTGCTGTGGTCAAGTTCTCAGTGATTGGACTTGCCAGGATGCTGTAATTGGAAGTCTCTTTGTGTGCTCATCTCAGAAATGTCGACGCAGTGGAAGGAGTCCGATTAGGAAGGTCATGTGGTGAGTCTGAGTACTGTCTGCGTGATTTAAGCAGTGAGGCTTCCCATGTAGAACCCATGCGCTCTCAAAATGGATTCATCTGCTTCGTAACAGGTTTAAATGTGATGACTCCTGATAGATCTTGGAATGGGCTATCCTATGTAATGCTCAATTTTGACACTGGTTTATTTAACTGTAAGATAAAAGAAAATATTTTAAATTAGGCTCTTTAGCTATATTTCACATTGTGCATAATAACTTGTTGCTAGTAGATGCCACATTGGAAATTGCTAAAGAAGTTCCCCATCATTGGAGAGAAAGGAACTCAAATTGGTACTGACCTGTAGTACCAACCCCCTTCAGAGGCCTGGTGTCCTCAAAGGTTTCGGGCTTCCCTTGGGGCATGTGCAATGCTGTGGACCAGGCATGCCGGAAGGAGGGCCTGTTTTGTGCTGAATGGCATATGAGTTGCATCACCACAGATGTGGAATCAGTGGACATGCTCTTTCTGAATTTCATTAGAATTATTTTTAAGTGCCATATGTCCAGTGTCATCTTTGACACATTTATCTGTTCTTCTCTAAGTTCCAAAGAGAAACCTCACATCTTTATCATAAATTAAGCTGTAGACGGCAAAGGTGATGATGACATACTGTGCTTTAGAAGCCTAAAGTAGAATGGGATGGGTGTTGGGAATGGGGAGAGAAGGAACAGGCGAGAACCCTGTTACTATTATGGATTGGCAGAAATTCATCTTACATGGCCAGGAACAGCTGCATCTGAAGCAGAAAATATTCTTTATTTCTGCTTGTGGCTTGCTTCCCATCAGTCTGTGTGTGCATGTCTTGACTGGGAATATCGTTTTGGTTATAATGTCATGACATATTCATACATGGAGACTTTGTAGTCTGTTTTTCATCCCTGAACAGATGCAGAAGCCCAAGTCTTTCTCTCGGAGCCTGGGCATGTGCACACGCACATGAATGCATGCTAACACTTTCTGATCACATGTGTATGGAAGGACCTTTTTCTTTGTGCATGGCAGTATTTTATAGGTTTTGTTTCTTTGTTTTTCCAGTGCAGAAAGGTACTTTCAAATTGCAGTTTTACCATGAACTATTTAGGTGGCCTTCGCATTACTTTTTAGTACTCTTACCTAAARCAAGAATAGTAACCATTCTTATAACATACTTGGAATGTGAATAAAATTAGCATTCTGGTGTGTGTGGATATAAACATTTACATATGCATATATGCCAATGAGCATATATGTATATATTTATATATAAGAACAAATGACTGCATAGGGACCATATACATATATATCACTTTGAATGGTTTCTGGCACATCATAGGTGTTATGGAAGTATTAACTTAGCCATAGCTGGCCACTGGCAGGAGCACATAGTCAAATATGGTGGAGACTGTTATTGTTGTTGTTATTGGTTCCTTAGCAATTGAAGCGAGACTTTATGTGCTTGGTGGCGAATATCTGTAACAAAGACTGGCAGGGCTAAGGCAGTAGGCTGAACCTGTCGTGGCCTCCAGGCCAGTCCAGATGCCCAGAACATCTCCATGAGCAAAGGCATATGAACTTGATTATGTTTTCTCCCAGACTCATGTACTGCCCAGCTGAGTATGATGACAAGGTGTCTTCATTAGAGTCATGTGTCCTGACTGAAGGCTATATGAGCCACTTGGGTTGAGTCTTCCCCCCTGCAAGTCGGCCACCAACCCTGGAGTTAGATGCATCCTTCACAATGTSGTACTGTCAACACTTAGTGTTTCATAGCACTTCTACTGAATATCTGTGCCGTGGATGCTTTCTTCACCAACAATACCCTTCTCAATATTCATACAATGGGCCCACTCCAACCTAGTAGTTTCTCTTCTTGCCAGGTCCTTATGAAGGCCCTTAGGTGTCTGTTCCCACCTTGACTCAGGCTCAGAGATGTCCTGTTCCCATCCTATCGATGTTGACAGAAGCAGGGCACATTTTCCCTCCATGTGCTGCTGATCTCTCAGACAGAATGTACAAGATGTTTTCTCGTTGCCAAGGATACCTGGTGACATAATCATACCTAGCCTTTCTTTTCTTCTTTCCACCCCCTCAGCTCTCCTCTCACCCTCTCCTCCCCTGGGTCTTTATGTGCTGCTCTATGGAGTGTACAGCTTGTACTCTATAGACTCCTGTTTATTTTGTCTCAGGAGCAGCTGCCAGGGCATTGACTGGAGAAAACACTACACTCCAGACGCTCCCCGACGCTGCAGTCGACAGGCTACCCCCAGAGCATGCCTCTCAGGCTTTCTTAAACACTGAAGGTCTTTTGGGTCTTTGTTTAGTTTTGTGTTTTACACTGTGACAATGAATCCAGTTTAAATTTTCTGTAGATGAGGACAGATAAATTATTTGATGCTGTATAGACATCTTGCCACCTTCAAGTTCAAGGATTCTTGGGTATGAATAGAATACCCAATTTTAATAGGAGAGAATTTGAATAGGCAAAAAAAGTGTAGACAAAGAAGAATGTGGCTTAGTGTGTAATGCAGAATGCTCTTATCTAATAAGGCCTGTCTAGACAGCTTAGATTGGCAGACCAGGCTCACTGTGATCCAGCTTCTAACTGCTTGCTCTAATTCCCTTCCTTCATGTCCACAGAAGGTTTTCATTTTACTGTCTTTGACTGTAATTCCTCATCAACACCACTAACTCCAGCATGGGCTCTCTTCTTTATAACCAACTTAAGTTGCTCTCCCTTGATTTCTCCAGCTGAAAGTAAATCTTCTGTTGACTTATTCTCCACACTCTTTACTTCCTATGTCACTGTTAATCATTTTCTGACTTACCTGATGTTCTTTGTGTAGTTGATGATGCCTTAGATCTAATTCTAGCTGTCAGAATTCTGTCGTAATGTTAAGGTGTGATCTCTTCTGCTCTCTGTCCCTTTATAGTCACACTTAAGAGAGTTCCCCACACGCTATATCTGTCCAAAGAATACTTCCTGTGTAGGGGAAGGAACCAAATGGCAGAAAGCAAACACTGATTCAGACAGATCCCTTGGCTGATACTAATGAAGAGAGTCTGCTTATCTAGGAGATTTGAATAGTTTTTAATAGATTCAAATATTAAACAAATCATGTATTACCACTGTAACTAAACAGTTTGTGATTTCAAGAAAGATTCAGGMATGAAAGTGCTGGCCCCCAGTGTGAGTGGCTAAGGTGTACACCCCAAAGCTACCATCAGCCCAGCATGTTATTTTCAAATAAGATCACAGTCCTGTGACATTTACATATCATTGCCCAGACACATCCCTGGGGGCAATCTCCYACTGCACAGTACTTGACACTATAGATTTATTTTCCTGCTAATGTGAATAGTTCAGGCAAAATAATATTAACTTCAACTTCAGAGAGAGGCACGGCAATCTCTTTCATGTGATGATTCTGTATTRAAGAACAGAAGCTGAGCTGGCAGAGGAATCCTACTCAGTTCAGTTCTTTGGGAAAGAACTAAAGGGATGGACTTCTGGCTGGCAAGCCATTAGCAATGTAARAAGAAGGGTAGAGTTGAGACTGGCCAAGAGTCTGAAACCAGAGAAACAGAAAGGAGGGATCCTCTGCTCAGTATGGGGGACAGGTATAAGTCAATAGTGGTAGAGTAGAAGATCCCTCACCTTCTCTGTTTAGCAGCCCTGTGAGTGAATTCAGAGCTCTGCTGTGTTCCAGACTGGGTACCTGCTGGAATGTGGACTGTAAATCTCTCATCATCTTTTTCACTGACCTGCAAACAACCTCGTCTCCCATCTGCTGCCTGAACACCTGCTTCACAGTGTTTGTCTACAGAGATTTCTCTGTCCTTCTGCCTCTTCTGTCTGCCCTTCCCTACCTCCTGCCTCTGTCTGCCCGTCCCTAGTCTATCTCAGCCTTCTTCTGAGTGTTTCCATCTGACTTATTTCAAAAGAGCCGAAAACAGAGAGACAAAAAGGAGGAATCCTGTGCTCAACCTAGGGGGCAGGTGTAAGCCCTGTAGTGGTAGAGTAGGGGAYAATTCTCCTTGCCTATTTCACAGCGTCCATCCAACTCCAGGCTTCTCCGACCAGATGAAGTGACCTCGGACCCTTATTTTTCTACTCTACAACTATTATCCACACCTGCTATGTTTCTGTTTCAACTATACTTGTTGAGAAAATGTAGGAAAAAGCAGCAAATATTCCCAACTCTGCGCTTGCACTCTAGTAAGGAGAGACTAAGAAAATAATCAGTGCGTGATATGTAGAGAATATTGGAAGCTACTATTAATCAAGGAGGAAGCAAGCAGGGGCGGTACGGGCAAATGTGCCAGGAGTCTGCCGAAATGGAGATCCCTGCTCCACCCTTCCCACCTCTGTGTGACCTGGGACACTAACAACTTGCTTGCCCTGGTGTTTTTCATTTGTTGGTCACAAGTCCTAAGGGACATTGATACCTTTTTGAGTTGTACAGAGTAGATGACATGAGAACTTGTTCCATAAAGAATTTTATCCTATGAGCATTTAATGATTGTTTTTTATTAAAATGTTAAACTACATCTAAGACATACACTATATGTATTTATTTCTGTGTTTGTAGGTATGCCATCTAATCTTGTAGTTTTCCATGTTTCTCACAATTTCTACAAGTTTACGTATGTCTCTTTCTCCTCCCAGACTGTGAACTGTGTCAAGTGATGGGGTATGAATAAGACCTGTGACAGTATAATAGTGGATATCCCTCTCTTGGGGGATAGACATGGATTTTTTTTCTGCTTCCACACATGCTGCAAAAGCAAGACCTGTTTAGGATTTTTACATCTGAATAATGAGTTACATTGATTGCAGATAATCTAGAATAGAGCTCATTTTCATGTAAACTTCCTCGTCAAAAAATATGCATGTTTATAGTATCTGACATTGAATGTTATTTTCAGTAGTCCCCTCCAGAAAATATACTAGGGAGACAGAGAAGAAGGCTTTCTTTTCTAGCTACTTGCAATATACCAAGTCATTCCCAGAGATCTCTGTATCCACTTACACAACTCAGGGATGTTAAAGGATGTCCTGTAAATTCACCCTATCATAAGATAGAGAGCTTAGTATTATGGGCCAAGAGTATCCAGGAACCTAGTCACAGTTGATGGATTTCTTGAATTATTGCCAAACTAGATGTTCCTCTACAAATTAACTAATTTTTGGTAATAGTAATTAGACTTACAGAGCTTAGAGTACAGTAATAATCCATGAGCTATGCTGATATTTCTCTACTATCATTCTATTTAGCTCACCAGGAAGCATAAGAATTTACCCAGAGATGGCGCTAAGCCAGAGCTTCACCTAAGTTGGCAAGCATGGACTGAGGGACATAAAGTGTCTATCCCCACATACTCCTTATTGGACCAGCAGTCTTCAGAGACTCATAGGATATCAACTGGACATGAGGACAAATTCAAGGAGCAGTGCTTGAAATATTAGGCAGATGAGAGGAATCTATACTAACAGTTATTCCAAACACTGGTAGAGATACCTAAATCATTAGCCTGGAAGCTAGGACTTACCATAGTTCCCTCTGTCGGGATTGAAACTGACATTGTTGGTTTCTGTCTAGGTGCATAGGTACATTCTCTTTTCTGTCATCTGTCAGGGGCACACTTTCCTTCTAGGGAATCCCACAGAAAACAACCTATTGGCCTGGCCTCCTAACCCCTCTGTGTAGACTAGACTGTGACCCAGGCCAACTATTCGTGGCTTTTTCTTGAACTAATTTGGAATCATAATATTCTAGATACGATCACCCCAAGGTCAGACAGTAAATTTACATAAGAGCCGATTCCCTCCAATTCCCTATGTGGTGAGTATTGCAAAACATATCAAGCTACATATTTCTTCATACATATCATAAAGATTGCTACTGGAGACCCTAAGGGCTAATAAGCCTCCAACATCTGTATATATACTGCTAAACATGCAGTTAAAATAAGAGGGGTCTCACAAAGATGGTACCTAATATGTATCTTCTAGATTTTTTGCTGAGGTTCCAGTAAGTGAATAGGAATAGTGTTTACTCTGAGAGACTGGAAAAGCAAGTTGGAAGGACCTTGTTCTATAAGCTTTATAAATCAGTTGTTGTAGAGGACAGGCTGTAAGATGTTGCTTCTTAACCTTCCTCATGCTGTGACCCTTTAATACAATTCCTCATGTTGTGGTGACTCCAACCATAAAATTATTTTCATTGGTACTTCATAACTGCAGCTTTTCTACAGTTATATAGTCATGTAAATATGTATTTTCTGATGGTCTTAGATGACCCCTGTGAATGGGCCATTGGAATCCCAAAGGAGTTGTGGCCCACAAGCCAAGAACTGCTGTCMTAAGGCAGTTGCAGTGATCCATACTTCTGGGTGACTAGACTTTAATAGATCTGTTCTCCATGAATGCCAGGTGAACCTGTATTTGCTTCCTATGCCCAGAATGTGAATGTGTGGAGATGTAACTTAATCATGAGCACATTACATTATATTAGGATCCACCTCAGTAGACTGAAGACAGAGAAGCCCACCAGGCAAGATGAGTTGGCTCTGGAAGCAAAGATGGGGCTTTGGTTTTTAGCCAACAAAAAGTCTTGGTCCCGAATTGTATACCTGTCGGGTAATACATTGTGCTAATAGTCTGAAGATCTCAAGAATGTATCTCACCAGCACTGTGGTACAACCTGAGAGACAGGAAAAGACCCAAAGAAGCCCTTAGAAGCAGTAAGATAACAGGCTTACATTACCTTAATCCTGTGAGATGGTTAGGCAGGTATCAAAAGCTAATATACTGTCCTTGACTCTTTCTAAACAGAATCTGTTCTGAATAGCCTCTGACCTGATACAACACTTCCTTTTTATCTTCTTGTATACTGTATGGGTAATTTTTAACGTTCTGCAGAACCACCTCCATTGGCGGGGAGCTACCACAGGACATTCATTTCTGTGTTAAACAGATGTGTATGTTGTCCAGAGCTGCTATGTTGAAGATTGGGCATCCCTCAAAGGCAGTCTGTGATTTACCATTGATTCACAGATAGACTAGTGAAGGGCTCCTCATCCCTTTGTCTCTGGCCTGTTGCAGGTGCTTTTCTAACAGGTGAGCTACCTCTTGGAAAGCAGATTGGAGGAAAGGGCAAGTAGCAGGTCACTGACACTAGATCTCACACCCCAATTTTACTATTGCCAGCAGTATGAAYATTCATCTGTTTAACTAAGCTAATGAGCCCTGTTTTATATCCTTTCCTCACGGAATTATGGTCATCAAGTGAGATAGCATCCATGAGCATGTTTGTTGACTACGAATCAACAAATGATTGCAATTATTATTATTAAAATAATAGTCATTTGTCAGCAAATATTTGTTGACACTGATCTACTTTGATGGAGGCAGGCTCTCCAGGGACCTGTTGACTGAAGGGAAGCAGCCCCAGTTTGGAGTTGCATCAGTGGCTCAGGGTTCCCAGTGGAACTTGCAGAACTTGCTTCAGGAATTTGTTTTTTGTTTTGTTTGGTAGGAACAAGAAGCCCCTGGAGCCAGTTACGTTGTCATCAAACTTAGTTGGTAATTAGGCTCCAAAGCAAACCTGTGGCAGAGACAAAAGTTGGAACATGAATTCCTCTTTGCAGGTGGAGGGTTGGATCCTAGAGGCAGTGTACACAGCTTGCCTATTTTTATGCTTCTGCATGCAAGAAGGTTCAAGAGAATCTGGGGAAAGCAATTAGCGTTCCTCTGTCTGCAGGCAAAACGCGTTTGAACATGTTTCTGTGCCCTTGAAGGGCTGGTAGAGCCTTGGCAGGTAACTGAGGAAAGATTCCATTGAGCAAAATGTCTTCACTTACAAATCCAGCCACTCCGCACTCTCCACGAGCACCCAGGTCTCCTATTTTTTTCTTGTCTTTTCTATAATCATAACCCATAAAGAATTAAATGAATTCCCAAGAGCACAAGCCGATGCAGGGTACAACATACCTGTGCAAGGATGTCTCCRCAACACTGCTCTCTAACCCTTTTAATTAGACTCTTTGCATGCTTAGATTGTCCTTATTTGGAAGAAAAAGTATGTTTTTGTAAATATGTGTTTCAAGGACTATTTCACATCAATGCTAAATGTTTCTCTGTTGTACTGAAGATTTATTTTGCTTCCTTTGGGATAAAACAATACTGACATCTTATTGGTAAAGGCAAAATGTTGTACAAACTTACACTAAAATTTTTCATAGCCATCCATCCAGTGGTTCCTGTAGCCCCAAGTATTTGGTCCCATATAAAAGTTCCTGTGCCCAGTGTGGTTTTTACCATCCTCTCACAGAGCCTAGTCTGTTGYCAGTGTGATGCATGTCTTAGTAATGATAAATCGTAGCCACAGATAATATGATAATTGCATCATCATTAAACGTAGGTTTTATCCAAGGTTTCTAGTGGTTATTTGCTTGTCTCAGGGAAAGTGAGCCTTCTCTACCTGCTGACTCCCAAAGCAAATGACTCTGCATAGGTTTCATTTCCCGCAAATCAGATACCGTAGCCATAGTTCTTGCCATGGCTGYCAGTAAGAGGATTTGTGTAATCAGAACTCTGCCGCCAACAGCTCCCACGTCACAGATGAATGGGCGCTACAGTTCATAGAGTATGACAGATTCACTTATCCTTCCCAGTTTGCAGATGAGGCAACTGAGCCCCGGGAGACCTGTCGAACCAAGTATCCTAGGAAGAGTCTCTGGCAAAGCTAATTCCCACATACTTCTGAGTATTTTCTGTGTTTCCTCCTCTCATAGGAAACCAGACAGGTTGATGATTTATACATTGAAACTGTCCCCAAGGAGGCAGAGTGAATCCAGCACTAACTATGAGAGCTCAAGTGCTCATAGCTAGCAAGAAACCAGGGTACACTACCTGTGGATCAGAGATACCCCCAAATGACTGACCCTCTGCTAAAGTGAGGAAAGTCTCATCAGGGTGTCAGTGGAGAAAGGACAGGCAGCACGACTGCAGGAAGGTACCCATCAGTAAGATGGCAGTTAGTATGCAAGCACCAGCCTTCTGTCCTGACTTCAGAAAAGAAAGCAAGCCTTTCTGATGACCTCATGCACACATCTTATTACTGTGTAATTCTTTTAACTTTTCATAAAGAGTCCACAACTTTTTTTTTGATATAAACATTTGTCTGCTGAGATTTATAAGTACTTTCGGGCAACACTGCCTTCTATTTTACAAACATTCCATAATATTCTGTCTGTCGGGTCAAGTTAGATTTTGCAAAACTCCGGGAAATGTTTGTTTTAATTTTCCCTGAGACAGGCATGGAGGGAGAATGTGCACTGGCAGCCGCCGTTTGGATTTCCCTTTGTGTGAGCTTTGGCTTCTTTACCTCTGGAGCTTCAGTCTTTGATGTTGCTCTTTAGGCATAAAATGAAAGATTATTATCTTTAGTCTATAGGCTTGGAGGAGGGCGATGATGAAACACTCCTGGGTATTCATATTTCTACAGCAATAATTGATGTGGTCTTAAAGCTGTCATGCTCGCCCTAGTCTTATATAACAAGCATTTGATGTGCCATGAGCTTTCAGTTTTGTCACCCTTCCAACACTGGGTGGCTTTCCCATGCATTGTTTTAATGTGAGCAACCGGGCAGGGGCTGCATAGACAGCCCCTAGCTGCACTCTGCCCCTGCGGGGTGCATCACTGTGCTCTGCACACAGCAGGGGTTACATGCATGAATGAGTGTATAGGTGAATCTTCTGCTTTGACTCCATGAGTACCTTAGTCCTAGTAAATGCATCACCTGGGTTTTCATACAAGCGTAATTGGTATCTACTTAACTGTTTTTGGTATTCTGCAAATGTTTTCTGATACATTCAGCAGAACCCAAGTGAACAGAAATTAATTTGTCTCTAATTACAGAGTAATAATTTTTATTATCTTCACACAAATAGCACTGAGTTCATGATTGGTCTGTTGCTAGATTTCGTGGCCCGGCTTGATCACCATCTAAATCCTGTAATTTAAATCCCGTGTAAACTCCACATTGCAGACATACTGCCCTGTGGGGGAAAAAAAGAAAGAAAGAGTAAGCCAAGCTGAGTAAGGAAAAACAAAACAAAGAGATCATTGCCTAAGAATCAAGAAAAGGAAGCGGGGTGTAGCAAACCAAATGGATCCTAGCAGTACATCCTTTCAGCTTTGGCAGTTTGGGAGAGCTGGAAGCTCCCTGTCTGGTGTGGGAAGGGATGGAACAGCTTAGACACACAGATTGTTCTATGCAAATTCTCATATGCAGACTGCTATTATTAAAAGTACTATCTCTAATGGCCTGTGGCAAGTCTTGTTTGGTCAGGTAGCTTTCAAATGATGGCCAATACTTTTTTTTAGTAAACAAAGTTTGTGAAACACTTTTATATTATATTATGGAGATCTTAGTCATCTAGCACAATTACTAGTACCAAAGAGCTTGGGTTTAGCAAGTTCTGACCTATTCCTGCCTCCTCTTCTAAAATAATCTAGAAACAACATTGTTCCCGGAAAATGAACAGCCTGACACAGAAGCAGTTCCTTCAGTACTAGGGGTTCTCATCCCCCATTCGAAAATTAGAAATTAATTAATCTCTTCTCAGACAAGTCAGAATATGGCGTGACGGTTTTCAGTAGCAAAAACACTTTTGTCTTTAAGCTGGTGAAAATCATCAAGGGACATTTTTCTGTAGCTGAAAATTCTCTGGGAAATATACCCTAAGTGTGCCTACAAGTAGCAAAAGGCTTGGCAGCTGCGTTGAGCCCTTTTGAACTCCAGCACAGTCAACAGTCTGGGATATAAACAAGAAAATGTTTTTATTGGTGCTTTAATAGGATCTTATCTAAATATCCAAAAGCTCACTACAACCATCAATTGTCACTTTGGGCTACATTTCCAAGCATACATCTCTCTTATAGTGTCAACAAGGATAACTGATGTTTGTTCTGTGCTGTGAGCCCCCTAGGCTCCGACAAAACATTCTGCACGTCACTCTGAGCAAGCATAAATGCGGCAATCACTGTGAAGCTGAGTAGCACATCTGCTAAGGAGTTATTTAGTCAAGTAAACAGCAAGTGGACTTGGGGGAGCGCATAGACCACAGACCAGGGAGGACTGAGCCAGACAGGACAGCACAGACCTTGGCTGCACGCCCCCCCCCCACCTCGTTACTTCATCTTCTGAACCTCACTTGTGCTGTCTATAAATCATGAATTAAAAACTGCAACTTTTCATATAARATGGTGTTATTCCAGTCTCAAAATACTCAGAGGCAGATTTATCACCAGAAAGAGGAGGTTAGGCTGACTCTGATCTCTTGATCCTCTGTCTCAGCCTTCTGAGTTGCTGACCTTACAGATATGCAAGAGTGAGTCTGTATTAGTTGAGACTTACTGGGACTTGTGTGTTCTGGATTGTCACTTCCGAATTAGAAGAACAAACCATGAAAAAAGCAATGTAAAAGGAAGCCGTATTGGTCAGGACTGGGCTGTGTGTGAATCTTGCCCACAGAACAGTGTATCTTGTGCACTTTGAGCAGGTAGGACCTGAGCTCGCCCCATTTCATCCAACTCTCTCAAGCCTCACAAAAGAGACATTATAACCCTGTCACTTTTGCTGGTGAGGAGAATACCAGTGAGGTGGTTTGTCTGTGTCTTGTAAGTCCATGAGGGCAGTTCTGGTATCCCACCCTGCCCTGCAGTGAAGCAGTTGTTCCTCTATTGTGCTCTGGTCTCCTAAGTAAGCTCAGGCTCCCTCTGTACTCAGGATGAAAGGGTGTGATGTAAGGGCCATCCCTGTCACCTGGGAAACCAGTGCTTGTCTGGGACTTGCGCTGATTCCTCTGTGTGGCCGTCTGAGTGGCCAGAATGTCTCTGGCAGGCGAGTGCTGAGAGCATCGGGACTGTGGCTGCACTCCAGGCACTTCACAGACCAGCCTATATCTATAGGCTGTAACTTTGCAAAGTTCCTTAAGAAACCAACCTCTGAGACCAGGACACTCCCACCTTCAGTGGTTTAGTGACAGAGGGGGTGGGGTGGGTGATAGGCAAGGGGCTGAATGCAAGCATCTCTGACACCTTAGGGCAGTGTGAGTAGTAAGAAGACAGACGTCATCCTGAAATGTAGATAGCCCTACCCCGTTCATGTCTCCTGATAGGTATACATGCCCTGTGTGGGTCAGCTTTCTCAGCTACTGTGTGGAAGAGGAGAGCTAACTGAATGGCTGTGTATGGCCTTGCTTTTTCAAAGGTTCTGAGGAACAGGAATTAAAGTGACCCCCTTTTTAGAGCAAAGTTTTCATGTGTCTGCATTTACAGCATCTGCCCTTTTCTTAGCTAGTCCAGAGATCTTAGCTAGGCCTTGGTCACCTGTGCTCTAGTGGGCTTTTTCCCTGGGCTTATTTATTCTGAATATATTTACTTCTAATTTGCATATTCATGTTATACTTATCAATGGTACCAACTTTAGTGTTGCTTCCTATTCCTTTTTACAATGTTTTCATTTTTATTAAGGCGTGATTTACACACGAGAAAATACTTAGGTCACAAATGCTCAGTTTGATGAGAATGAACTGTATGTAGTATGTATTGCTCCAGAAAATTCCCTCACATCCTTTCCTAAGCCAGCCCCGCCAGTTACCCTGGGAAGCAATCAATTTCCAACTTCTTGCACTCTGTTCTTTAGTTCCGGTAAGTCTCGGTAAGACTCGATCTCTTTCTGTGTCCTTCTCCCCCGCTGCCTGGAATCTGCCTTTTCTCATTCAGTGTGCAGTCTTTGAGACTCATTCATCCCTATGGCTGTATCAGCCATCTGTTTCTTTTTGTTGTCTAGTATTCCATGAATATGCCAAATTCCACACTCCGCTATAATTAGCTTCTCCATTCTTCTCCACTTTTATCCCATTTTTGTTAGATCGTAAATTTGCTTAAGGGAAAAATCATGGGATCTAGAGTACTGAGTATGTGGCATAAATGTATCTTCTCTCAGTAATAAGGGCCCAGGAGGCCCCGGTATTAAACACAACTCATTGTCTCCTACAGTTGTATTCCTTCACGGGTCTTATGGAAAGGTAGGTAGAACAAGACCCAGGAGTGAGAGCCCTGTTCTGCCTTGGCAGGGTAACTGCCTACCTGTCCTTAGCTCTTTTGCTGTGCCCGCAAACTTACCTGGCTGGGCCGGGCACCCCTCCAGGATTTTCACCTCTGGCATCCAGTTGTCCTCTAATAAAACTCCTCCTTGGCTACTAACATCTCTCATCTTTCACAGCTTCCATAGCCCATCTTATGCATCTCCATGGTGAAGTAGCCCAATTATTACCTGGTTCAACACAACATCTCCGATTCTGTTTCCTCTCCCATATGCCAGACTTATTTTCTCTATTCAAAAATCCATTGGATATTTTTGAAGAACATGCTGCAAAGAAGACTTGAAAAGTGCAAGTTCTTAAATTTTTATCTTTTCAAGCCCTTAGGATACTATCCGTTTGAAGAGTCATTGATGGGCAGGAAACTTTACTGTATTTCTTACCACACTTCAGAAGGATTCCATGAGGAGTCCATTCTTCCTGTCTCCTCGCTTACTGAGCTGCTGCTTTAGCTAGTACTGGAGTTTATTTTCTTTCCTGCTAGTTCATTACAGAATTTGTATATTCTGTATCTAGATACCAAGGGCTTAAAGGTTCTGGTCTACCTGTATTTTAATTAGCACTGGAGAATACTCATTTGTCAATGTCTGTTCTACTTTAGGGACTGGCTTATGTGGCAGCTCTTCTTGTAGAAGAAAATGTCTGCCACAAGGTCGCTCCCGACACAGAAGACGTGCTTTCCTTCTTTATTTCTTCTTGTTTGTTAATTGGCTGGTTGGTTGGTTGTTATTGTTGTTTTTATTGTTTTTACTGTTTTTTTTTTTTTTTTGAGACAGAGATACTGTGTAACAGCCCCGGCTGTCCTGGAACTCACTCTGTAGCCCAGGCTGGCCTCAAACTCACAGAGATCTGCCTGCCTCTGCCTCCTGAATGCTGGGATGAAAGGTGTGCTCCATCCCTGCCTGGTGATGACATGCTTTCTATACTGTCTCTCTATTTGTTTTAAAAATGAATGTTTCATAGATTTAAGAGAGCTTTGTTCTGAAGGGACATTGCATTAATTTAAGTATCTGCCACTGCCTGGGCAAACCCTGGAAGGAGACGAGCTTATGGCCCATCTCTTTGGACATTTTCTTTGTAGCATGGTGGAATACAAAGAGCAGGGACTTAAAAATTGGGACAGTGAAGCCTTCCAGCTTCTACTGTTTCTTAGACAATACATGGAAATTTGTGATATGTCAGATATAAATGCTGCTGAGGGGATGATGTAGCTACAGGGGAGCTGCAACCTGTGCCACTTCTTTTAGTATCAGAACCATATCCGTTAATGTTTACTGACATGCAGAGCTTTCAACACCAACGTTGGCACTTAAAGTAACTGYGTATTTCGTCCTCAGATGTACACACCTGGTTCTTTGCTATAGTATTATACCTCACCAAGTTGTGATTAGATCCAGAAAGGCACGGTTTAAAGGCCTTGCCCAAACCATTTTCCAGTAAGCAGCCTATAATGGCATCTTCAGAATGCTTCTTGAGAGASCATCCACTGAGGAGCATTGAGGAAGCAACGTCTGTCTGTGTGTGGAACTATGATGGTAGCAAGAACTCGGACCATCCTGGAACCTGGCAACCACAGAACTAGAAAGGATGTTGTGGGGTAATATAAAAAGCTTGAGAGGGGCTAAAAATCCAATGAACTTGGAGTATTATTGAGTCACAAAAGAATCCACCTAAGAAAACAAATTTTCACTCTTAAAAGAGACATTTATAATGATCCTTTGTGTTCTCTTGAGCAACTGTGATGTTGTTTTCTTCTTGATTAGAGCTTACTGAGGGACACTACTGAAGACATCTTACAAGCAGGTTCTTCAGTGATTCTCCTATATGTATGCAGTATGTCCCCTCGAAAAGGAGAAGCAATTGACAGAGATGTTATACTCTGAGGCTTAGAGCACCAACATGAGGATTGGCAACTCTTAAGTCTGCCTCTCCCTGGATGTTTCTATGATGCTGGGACAAGCTATGTCYCAACAGGGTACAGGAGAGCACAGCAGCGCTGGGGGAGGGGGGAGCTCATCTGGAAAGATTTGCTGAGTGACCACGGGGGGGGGGGGTGTTTGTTATAATCACTGACCAAACATCCAAAATATCCCTGCTTCCTGTTAAATCTGCATTTGTACAAGGAGTTTAGTGTCTCCTAAATGAGATGAAGATTCACACTGTTACATCAACAAAATCACATTGAATTTTTCTTCATCACTCTTSAATCAAAGGGCACTTACTACATACCTGATGCTATGACGGACACTTTGGTGGCTATGGAATTGAAACAATAATTGAAACAATAATTGAAGTCATGGACCCATCCCCCAAAATTCGAAAATACAGTGAAGACAAACACTCAAAAAACCAAAAAACACAGTGAAACATACTGACCAGGCATAGTTCTACCTGTAAGGGTTTCTTAATGGCAGAGGAGAARTGCATTTTGTTAGAGAGGGACTTGTTCCAGAAATTCTCCACAGGAGAGGACAGATATAATCAAAGTATGAAAGCGTCTGGTCAGTTGTCAGTGAGAAGAACATGAAGATCAGCTGAGAAGCCAAAGTGTAAGTCACGTTCCAAGGAGTCTTTGGCTGCAGTAGGGAGCAGACTGCCCTGCTGAACAGAAGAGAGTGGGTAGGTGTCCAGCACTGCCAAGCTGCTAGGGAGACCTGTGTGTGGCCTCAGCAGGAAAGACATGTGATCCTGCATGCTCCTTCCTTTGGCCATTGTCATTCCCTCAGAGACKTGAAAGGTTCTCCCTCGGAGACATATCTGAGGTTCTTTGATATGCACATTAATAATGTAAGGCATACGGGGGGGGGAAGGGGGGAATGACATGGTTTTATGAAGTGCATGCATTTGTGAAGACCTAGTTCAGCTAGAGAGTCAGAAAGCAGCCTAAAGKGTTTTCACTTCCCTCTCAGTGAGGAAGTAGATGCACTGTGGGTAGGTCCCAGACTCCTGCTGTGCTCAAGTCCTGCCTTCTACCCTGCTTCATTCCACTCTGACCCACGTCTAGCTGATGCAAGGGGACAGCACTCATATACGATGCCAGGCAGCTATGGATTTAACTACCTACCGTTGAGTTGCTAAAGAGAAAAGAGAAGCAGTTACCCACCTACACTCTCCCAAAGGGGTGACCTTTCTTGGTCCCTGATATCCTCCTGTTCCTCTGTAAATTACTGCAACTAC
>BDUI01003272.1:76644-87397 GCA_002335545.1 Apodemus speciosus | reverse complement strand
ACTGTGGATTTCTTGCGCCTCCTCCATGAAGATCTACAGATAAATACAAAATGGCCCAGTGTCTTACATACTTAGGTATATCAAGAACAAATTTTACATGTAAACATTGTGTATAATATTAAAAAGCTCTTGCCTTAAGAACATACTGATTTGTTGATAGGTACCTAATTTGTTTTCTTTCTCAACATTTTATTTTTTATTATGTGCATGTGAGTAGAGTTTGTGTGGTTGTTGTGGTGCAGAGGTATCAGATTCTCTGGTGTCAGAATTACAGGCGGTTGTGGACTTCCTGACATGGGTACTAGGAACTGTACTTGGAAGAGCAGCGTAACTGCTGAGTCAACTCTCTGTACACACACACACACACTCTCTCTCTCTCTCTCTCTCTCTCTGTCTCATACACACCTACTTCTAACGATTTTTTTCTTCTTCCCTCCATCCCTCCCTCCCTTCCTTTCTTTCTTCCTTCCTTCCTTTCTGAGACTGAGTTTCACTCTGTAGTCCTGGTTGGCCTTGATCTTGCTAAATGTAGACTAGGTTGGCCTTGAACTCACAGAGGTCCTCCTGCCCCTGTGTCTGAGTACTGGTCTTAAAGTCATGTGCCACCATGCCTAGCCTATTTCTTTAATATGTACATAAATTACACACATAATGTGATAGATAGAAATGGTTTCTCTTAAAGAGTTCTGCTGATAACCTTATCATTCTCTCCAACAGCTTAGCCATATCCCCTCAAATTGTTCAGCCAGCTTTGACTTTTCTCGAAAGGGCTTGTTAGTGTTCACGGATGGCCCCATTACAAACGGGAACGCCCAAAGACCTTGTAGTGATGTAACTGCACCGGAATTGTTGCCTTGGACTCAAAAGTCAGGAAATGAAGACTTTAACTCAGTCATTCAGCAGATGGCTCAGGTAAGGTTACATCTTGTCATGGAGTAGTTAGCTTTATATTTATTTTTTCTCTTTCAGTTTAAAAAGAAGACTTATACTTGATGTTTTTGCCTTAATATATTATTACGTATTTGTTTGCTTGTGTTTTTATCTTGTTAAGAGGAATTGATACTACTTCTAACCTATGTGTTGGAGCCCGTAATTAAAATACAGGCGAGTAGGGCATGCTGTCAAAGCCTGCAGCCCAACACTCAGCAGCGGAGGGAGGGGAGCTCCAACTGGAGTCCAGCTCGAGTGAGCTACATAGTGAAACCCTGTCTAAAGAGCAAAGCAAAGCAACAGAAAACAAACAAAAACTGAACTCCGTAAGAAAATTTATTCTAATTTTCTATCAAAACAGAATTTGTGAATTATATTAATATAATTTAGAAAATCTAGAAAAACATTAGAATGGATAATTTAACTGTATCCCCTAATACCTACCAAAAAGTAGATGATAGACATTTGAAGTTTTTGAATTTTTAAGGAAAATTTCGAATTTCTTGCCAAAGACTGAGTTTGGTTCCTAGTACCCACATTGGGTGGCTCACAAATGCTCTAACTCCAGGGATCCAAACCCTTTTCTGACCTCAGTAGGCAGTTCAGGTGCACATATCCACATACAGACTAATACCTATGCACATAATTAAAAATAAAGTCAATTTTTTTAAAAAAAAAAACAGGTTTGGAGGAACAAATCTATTCATTCCAGCAGGATCTCTGTGAGTCCAAGGCCATATGGCATACACAGTGCATTCCCAAAGAGATGGGAGTACACAGAGAGGAAAACAAGCAAACAACAAATAAATACCTAAAATTGGATTTGAGATCGAAAAAGAATTTGTTTCAAGTTGTGGTTGTAATGAAAATATGTAGTGAAAAATATTCTAGTTCTTTTCATGACATTAAGCTCTATCTGCTCTGTGTGCTGCCCTTGTGATTTCATTATGTTTCTGAAGCTCTCGTATTGTACATATTGTTAACCAAAGCTGTAAAATAGCCCGCAGTCCTTGTAACCATTGAAATGACTGAGTGAATGGAATATCAGTTCATTGCAGTAGAATTTAAAACAGTACTGTGTGTTCTGACTGGGCTGACCTCAAGTGTACTTCTGGCATAGCTGACTTACTTTCCTGTTTAGAAATGTGTTTTATATCAAGAGAAGTTCAAGAAATTTATGTACGTAGTAACTGAGAGTTTACTGTGGGAAAGGGTGTTTGTTTTTGGTTTTTGTCCAGCCCAGAATCTATCTCCTAATGTGGATGAACTGTAAAATGCCTCTCAATGCTGTTCTCTGTGTGCTTGGACTGAAAACATTCGAGGTGAAAGGTTTCCAGGACAGCACGCTAGCAGACTGCTGAGCATGCTTGGATGACAGCGATGACTTAGAAGCTGCTGTGCGCTGAGCAGGCTCAGTTCTGTGGAGAGGTGATATTTAAATGTACAGCACGGGTTAGTTTTTCCTTTCTGACTTCCTCCCTCCCCTGTTTCTTTAGGGCCGGCACGTTGAGTATATAGATATTGAACGCCCTTCAGCCGGAGGCCTTGGATTCAGTGTGTTGGCTCTGAGAAGCCAGAGCCTGGGATGGGTTGATATCTTTGTGAAGGAAGTGCATCCAGGGAGTGTAGCCGACAGGTGAGGAGCAGGCTCGTTCTGCACTTGGTTCCTGTTTCCTGACAGCTCTGCAGTGACACTGTGAAGAGGAAGGGAGAAGCAATACACACATTAGCATTAGCAGTCTGTGCTGGGTGGCTCTCAGAGCAGCCTTACCCTGCCGTCTCCACACTGTACTTGCTGGTGATTTTGAACTGTTCAGCCAAAATCTTTGTCTCCTCTGTTTTTAGTCTTTGGTTTAGGACTCATTTCCTGAGTTCACTATTCAGATGTTCCTGTTGGAATAATTGCAATGGTGGCAGGGTATGATTAGAAAATTCCATCAATAATGTTTTGTTTTCGTTCTTTCCAAATATGTTTTCTGTTTATAGATGATTACTTCTAGTCTCTCTAACTCAATATTTAAAATAATAGATTTATTGGGATATAATTCAAGTAGTATAAACTTTACCATTTTGAAGTGGTATTTACTATACTCAGTGTTTTGCAATCATTCCCACTATTCTAGAAACAGTAGAAACTCTAGAAAGTTTCATCAAATAAAAAAGAAGCTCCCGTCCTGTGTGCATGCTGACAGCCACTCCCAGCTCCTTCCATCTTCTGGCAACACCTAACTTTTTAAAAACAGTGTCTGTCTATAAAGTTTTCTGAACCATCGTGGGAAGTGCTGATAATAATATATTGTCCCTATATTCAGCTCTTACTTCTCAGTTCCTTTAAAAACTGATTGCGAGGCTCAGCCTTACTTCATTTTGCTATAATAGAGTACCCAAGGTTTCAGAACGTGTGAAGAACAGGGCTTACAGCTCTGGAAGCTGAGACGTCCATGTCGAGGTGTCCGACAGCTTGATCTTTTGCTACATGGTGGAAGTCAGGATGGAACAGGGCAACGAAGGGCTGAACCCTCCCTCTTGTGAAGATGCCAATCTTACCCATGAGTGGTCAGTTCCCCAGCCTGATCATCCTTTGAAAGTCCCACCTCATGATTCTTTATAGTGGAAGTTACATTTCCATGGGAGTTTGGGTGCACAGACATTGAAACCATAGCAGAGACCTTTCTAAATGCCTCCGTTGACATCTTGTCATTCAAAATCTTTCCTGTACATGAAACTGAAATTGAATACATACAACAGAAGTAATACCAGCACCTTGGAGACAAGTTATCTGGGCAAAAGTCTGTTGTTACAGGCTCATTAGTCAAAAAGTCTTGTAGTCTGAGGCTGGATGTTGTTTTTTCTCTCCAGTTGTGCAGTCTTGCTTAAGTGACTTAATTTCACTACACGTTTTAGTGTCTTGTGTAAAACAGTCATGTTAATGTAAGGAAGGATGGTGGAAGAGAAGCCTATCTCCTAATGGAGCACATGATGCATAGAAAGACACAGCCAGCCCTGTGTGCACCTTCAGGTTGTTACAGCACTAAATTCTTCTTTTCTTGTATTGTTAGGGATCACAGATTGAAGGAAAATGACCAGATTTTGGCCATTAATGGCACCCCATTGGATCAGAATGTTTCCCATCAGCAGGCGATTGCATTACTACAACAAGCTGCCGGATCTCTGCGGCTTGTTGTGGCCAGGGAAGTGGGCCACACACAGGGCCGAACATCCACCAGCTCAGCTGATACAACTCTGCCAGCAACGGTGGGCCAAAAGCTTGGAGTTACATTACATTCTAAGTTATGTTATGTACGATAAGAATAGTTGGTGTTCATTTGGAAGACCTTTTCATTATTGTAGGTCAAGAAAGAGGACCATATCCCCAAATGGCAGCATTACAAGATGCTTGTTAGGGGAGTTGGTTTTATTTTTGTCTTTTTAATGTCTGGTTGGTTTCCTTATTGAAGATTATTATTTAATATTAAGGCCAAATTGAATGTTATTTGTAGCTTATTTGATGATGTCTTGTGTTCTTTGATTAACATAGCCAGTTAATGTGTGCATGTGAGGAGGAAAGGGGTCACCTCTTACATAGTCCAGGCTGGTCTTGAACTCACAATTTTTATTGGTTTTGCCTCTTGAGTGTAGGGTTATGGGCATGTGCCAGTGTGCCTGAGTTTCAGAGGTTTTATTAGACGTTTACTGTTAACTATCTTAAGGAAGATGTGGATATTTATTTTAAATATCTCATATTTATGAATTAGTAGTAGAATTTTATGACTAGATTATTGCTTTTATATAATTATTGCCATAATTTTTCACATAAGCTTAAAAAGAAAACCAGAAGTCACTCTTAAACTTTTCTGTTTTGTTTTGTGTGTGCGTGCAGGGCAAGCGTGCCACATTGTGCGCGTCAAGGACAGAGAGCAGCTAGCCGCAGTTGGGTCTCCCCTTCCACCATGTGGGTCTGGGGATGGAGCTCAGTTCGTCAGGTGTGCAGGCAGGCATCTGTGGGGCGCCAGCTTCCTGTCCTTGTTTTTCTCTTAACTTCAGAATAATCAGTGTCTCTTTTAGCTTTTAAGCTTGTTACATTTTATGAATTGGAAAACTTAAAAGTTGTGTGTGTGTGTGCACAAGTGTGCGCAGGCAGGTGTACTGACCTGTTCCTGGGCGTGTGGAGCTCGGAGGCCGATGTCAGGGCTTCCTGTCACTGACATCTTCGGTTAGGGCTTCACTGAATCTAGAGGGTAAAGTTCCAGCCAGGCTGGAAGGACTGGGAGCTCCGGTCTCACGTGTGCCCCCCCCCGCCCCGCCCGCTTTTCCTTGTGTGGGGCTTGAGCTCAGGCCGTCCTGCCTGCGTGGCACGCACTTTGCCCACTGAGGCATATCCCCACTCAACATGTTGTAGACTTTGTTGTGTGTCTTTAGAATGAAAGCTCTGTTTTAGTGTTGTTGTTATAGTTAGCCTGTTTCAAGGTAAAATCTCACTATGTAGCTTTGGCTGGTCTTAAAGTTGTGATCTTCCTGCCTCTGCCTTGCAAATACTGGATGACATGTGTTAGTCTCCAGGCCTTGGCATAAATCTTATTTTCTTCTAACTCCAAGTGCTGCCTCGTTTGTTTAATTTTCGTCTGTGACAAGGGAGACAAAGCTGCTGTTCTCTGAATGCTGGGGTGCAGGCTTAGGCTGATAAAGGTCATAAGGCCAACAGGGAGCCATGGTCCTTATACTCTGATGTCGTACCGTACAGCTCATAGGATAAACACAATAAACAAAGCGGGGCCTTGCTTAGCATGTGTAGAGCGAGGGCTCTGGAGTCAGGCTTTGGTGTGTTCATCCCTCCAGGTCCTTGTCCTTCGGCGCCAGTTGGACATTTCTGTACACACTCTCAATGTCTGCACATGGACCAGAGGAAGACTTTGCCATGTCTCCGAGCCTGGTGAAGGCTTTGCCACTTCCATGACGTGTGGCATGGGTCCTTGACATTGCTGTGCCCTTGTCAGATAGTACGGGTTCACTCAGGACTTCACTCTTTCCTCGTGCTCTTTAGTCATTAGCCTTTGGTTCGTCACAGTTCTCAGGGTAGTTTCCTAAGCCGTGGCTTTAGCCTCGTTATTCTCTCCAGTCTTGCCTCATTCTGTTGTCCGAGCTATGCTCTTACACTTCCCTCTGGCTTAAATGCTTTCTTTCTTTGTCTAACATTTATTTACTCAAGCGCAGGGTTCCCTGCAGTCTAGGCTTTCCTTGACCTTACTGTGTAACAGAGGCTGGCTCTGAATCCCTATGTACCCTTGACCTTACTGTGTAACAGAGGCTGGCTCTGAATCCCTATGTGCCTCCCTCCATCTCTTGGGAACTGGGGTAATAGGTGTGCACCACTAGTACTTTAATTTTAAATTAAAATTAAATTTCTGCTTTCATTAAGCCTTTCATGATTCTCATTGGAGTTTACATGTTATGAACTGTTCTCTCCCCTACCTCCCTGAAATCTTTGTAACACTTTCAGCAAATATGTGTTCATTGACTTCTGATGTACCCTGTGCCGATGTACCCTTGTGTGAGGTTGTCTTTCTGTCCTTTTCAGGTTGCAGTATCATATGATCTGTTGTTCTACCTTGCATTTGAATTGTTTGTGCTCATTTTCTCGATTGAATTATAATACCCTTAAGGGCAAGCTCTCTCTCTGTCAGTCTATCCATCTCTCACCTTTCTTCTGTCTGCTTTGTGTTTCCGTATCGTATTCTCCATAGATAGTTGTCTCCATTAATTGTAGAGTTTTCAGTTTCTTGTGAATTTGTTACATATTACCATACAGGAAACCTAAGACTCTTTACCAACTCTGGCTCTAACTTGCTGTTCATTTGTAGGTATGTTGGGGCCACATTGAAGATGTTGAGCTCATTAATGATGGCTCTGGATTAGGTTTTGGGATAGTTGGAGGGAAATCCAGCGGTGTGGTCGTGAGGACTATTGTTCCTGGAGGATTGGCAGACCGAGTAAGTTGACTTTGTTTTGCTTTTATAAAATTCGGACTTGTATGATTTGAAATTAATTTCATATAATGAACTGCTAGAATACATGGATCAATAATTAGAGTTTATGTTTAACCTACAACACTCTAAACCCTAAATTTCTTTTATTTAAACAGTGTTTCTCTTATCTCTAATTAGCAGGGGTTTAGTTACATAAGAAGAAACTATTATTATTGTAAAGAATTGTTAATGAATATTTACATTTTGAACATCTGTGTTATTCTTCAACAACATAGCTTTCAAGGGCTCAATGATAGAATTAGAGCACTCAGCAAGCATATGCATCTGTCTTGGCAGAGGTGACATGGCTCATCAGGTGAAGGTGAAGGCCATCAGAGGCCTGGTAGCCTGAACTTGATCTTGAACCACTGTACTGGCAGAAGGAGAGAGCTGACTCCACAGAGTTGTCTTCTGACTTCCACATGTGCACTGTGACACACACCCCTCCCCATTAATAATAACTTAAAACAAGCACAAGTCCATTCAGCCCAACGTTGAACATATAAGGTTTCACGAGGTTATTTTCTGGTATAAGTCAAGTGTGCACTTTTGTTGTTTAGCTGTATTTCAAAAACAAGTAGGCCATGTGAAAGCTTGGCAAATTTTTTTTTCCACTTAATTTTACATGGAAGAAAATGTTAAATCCTATATTATGGTTTTATTTGTTTACTTATTTATCAGTATGTTTGTGTCTCAGTTTGCGTATGCCACGTGTGTGGGTACCCATGAAGGCCAGGAAAGAGTGTGTGATCCTGGAACTGGAGTTACAAGCAGTTGTGAGCCTTCCGCGTAGTTGCTGGGGATCGGACTTGGGCCCTTTAGAAGAGCTGTGAGTGTAAGAGCCAGCTGTCTCCAGTCTCCCACAGCAGATTTGAGAAATTACTGTAGAAATTTGAGTTTGAGCTCATGTTTTAGAGAATCCTCATGATAATTCAGAACTAACTTTAATTCTATAATCAGAAAACACAAAATTTTACTGGTTATTACCTATCTCCTTATAAAAACATCCCTCCTAGTATACATAAGTAAAACTGATGAATTTGTTGTATAGATTCAGCTTTGATGTAGGGAGACTCCTCAGCTCCTTATTTCTGACTGAGATGGTCCCACCTTTCCTTCTAGCCTTTCTGTACCAAGTATATTTATTTGTGGAAGTTCCTAGCATTTGGTCTGTGTACACCATGGTGATTAATGCCTTTCATGTGTCTTTGAGATCAACGTGATTCTTATAGTAGTGATAATAAGAATCATTCCTATTCACATTGTTTGCACTGTTCACACAAAAGCAGAGGGACATGAAAAACTATGGGAGATTATTGTAGACTAGGGTAGGGGCCCAGATTTGTGACAACCGTTAAGTTCACTTAAGTCTTGTATAGTGCAGTAGGAATGATTTGTGTCAGTTGAACTTTGACCTTTCAGTCCATGAGGAGACATGCTTGATTGTCTTAAAGCATTTGGGGTGAATTTGTTGTTAAAAAATATGCAGGGGATAGAGAGGTGGCTCAGTGGTTAAGAACACTTGTTTTAGGAGACTTTAATTCAATTCCCAGCATTCACACGGTGATTCACAACCATCTATAACTTAAGTTTCAGGGATTTCAACACCCTCTTCTGACTCCACAAGGACATATATATATACATACAAAATACTCATACACCTACAATAAATCTAAAAAAGTTACTTAAAATACATGCTATTCACATTTTCGAAATAAGCAATAGAAAGACAGTAAATATTTCCCTCATCTTTAGCTTTTTGTACATCTTCCCTCTGTCTTAAAATTTTCTTTGGAATATAAAGGGCTCTGAATGCTAGAGAGAGAGAGCTCAGTGCATAAGAGTGCTTTCTCTGCAAACAAGAGGACCTGTGTTCAAATCCCCAGCACCTGTGTAAAAAGCCAGGCAGCTTTGGCTTCATTTACCTGAAATTGCTATGGGGAGGGGAGCTGGACAGTATGCTGGGGTTGCCACCTCTCTCCAGGCTCAGTGAGAGACTGTCTCAGGTAAGAAGGTAAAGAGTGATGGACAGGGCACCCAGGGTCCTCTTCTGCTCCTTACACATGCAGAGATGAGTGCACACACAAGTTTGCACCTGCACATATATACACATGTATTGCACACACAACATGTGTGTGACTAGAATGAGGATGATCCTGCTGTGTGTCTTTAAAACATACCTATAGTGGATGCTGGAGAGATGGCCCACTTGATAAGACACTAGGAATCCAACATCTTCTGGCCTCAGGAGGCACCAGGTGTGCATGTGATACACGTGCATTCATGTAAGCGAAATAATCATACACATAAAAATATTAAATAAATACTTATTTTGTGTGTGTGTGTGTGTGTGTGTGTGTGTGTGTGTGTGAGTGTGAGCATGGAAGACAGAAGACTGTGGGATCCCAGGAGCTGGAGTCACAGACACTGGCAGGACAGTGGACTCGGGCCATGAGTGCTGGGATTTGAACTCCAGGCCTCCTGAATGTGCAGCAAGCATTCTTAACTGATGAGCCATTTTCCAGCTCCCAAGTAAAATAAATCTTAAAAAATGTTTATTTTTTGTAACCTAGAAAGGAGTGAGCCATTGTAGACTCTTTTTCTGTCTTTCTGCCCTGCCCCCGCTCCCTAGCTGTTTTAACAGGCTACTTTGCTGAGTAAAATGACATTTGCAAAGTGCAAAGTGCAGCAGTTGTTTTGGAAAACAAAGGACCAAATAAATTTAAATGAAATCAAATAAGTTCCTTTACTGTAAGAATTTTCGGAGCTTTTTAATATCCTAATGTGCATTATGAGTTCTCACAAGGACACTGATGTTCAGGGTTTCCCAGATTAATCCCAGTGAGGCACTGTTGGGAAAAGCCCCAGTCTGATTCTCACCCTTTCCTGGAAGGGGTCGTCACTATTTCAGATCACTAAGGAGGGGGCCTGCCCATCACAGATTTGTAATGGAGGAGCAGGAGCTTGTGCCAAAAATTGTCATCTGCCTAATACACATCATTTTAATGCAATCCTCAAAAACAGTCTTAAGTCTTATTTCTAAATTATAGGTGTGGAAACTTTTAGGAAATTGGGCAAGGCTGCACAGCTGGAGAGGGACACTCTTCCTCCTTCCTGCTAGTGTCKCGTGCAATCCTCTAACCCCCCGGCCATGCCCGCCCTCTAGCCCCCAGGCCTATTATCTAGGCTTGAGCACATTCTCTGGCTCTGCTGCGTCCTGTGCACTGTAGCCAGGTACACKCCAGAGCCTGTCTCCGAGATAGCCCCACGTGGAGTCAGATCGTCCAGAGCCGGTCTCCGAGATAGCCCCACATGGAGTCAGATCGTCCAGAGCCTGTCTCCGAGATAGCCCCACATGGAGTCAGATCGTCCAGAGCCTGTCTCCGAGATAGCCCCACATGGGGTCAGATCGTCCACGAGGATGGGCGTGCAGAGATCCTCTCTGACGGGGACAAGGCTAGCATGATAGTTTAAGAACTGGCTGGGCTGGGAGTGTCCTGGAGAGATGGCACAACACCTACTGCTTCATTGCGGGGACCAGAGTTTGGTTGCCAGCACTCACATTGGACGGCTCACAAATGTCTCTGACTCTAGCTCCAAGGGCACCTTCATACGTGTACTYGCAAATGCTCTCTCTTATACAGATAAATCTTAAAAAGGAATAAGATGAAACCAGACATCGAAAGCCTTGAATCATGGATCTACCATTACCACTGGTCAAGCTACTTGTTTAATTTCATGCTTCTGAAATAGGTCTGAGCCCACCTTGAGGACAGCACATTTTTTTTGTTGTTGTTGTT